>APFE031546336.1:0-16430 GCA_000404065.3 Pinus taeda | reverse complement strand
TAATTAATTTAAATAAGAAGAGAAAAATTGCATAGCCACTTTAGAAATAAATTGAAACCTTTGATTTGTGTATACTACTGATAATATTCTAGAATATTCTATGGAGGTTAAATCCCTACCATCCACCTAATAATTATTGATAATTAAATTAAAATGATAGAAGCCCAATTACAAAATAGACATGCCTATCAACATAATTATCTTAAAAGTCTACAAACTCAATTCCAAAATAGACATGCCTATCGACATAATTAGCTTAATTAAATTTTTTAATTTTAAGGTGATGATGGTGGTGATTATTAATGTCAACTAAAATATGTATGGTATATTAGATGTTAAGAAAGTAAGAAATTAATCACAATCCTTTAACATTCTATTTCCATGCTCAAAAAGAAGAAAGAGAAGTGTTCCTAAATCACCATAGTTTTTCTAAGTTAAAAGGTTAAGAAAATTGGTAGTATGACAAATATTTTGAAAATTAGATCCAATGTGAGTATAAGATGGAAAACCTAAGAGATAATGCTTTTTATCTTCAACTTTAGAATCACACAGGTGCCAAACGTTTTCATCCCACAACATTTTTGGATTTGACCAACATCTGATTTTATTATGAAACTCATGAGAATTAGTTCTAATATTGGCAATGTTCATGTTCTTCTTAATTTGAGTTATGAAATATAGATAATTTTGCTTTTCGAGATTGGGGTTGATTACCTTTTTATAATATCATAGTTTCTTTTTTCCCTCTAACTCAGTATTTCGCCATAATTTCTCCTTAAATTTGGAAGTAATAATATTTTAAATATTATCTAGATTCTGCAATATGGTCTCCTTTATTTGCTAATGACCCAACTAAGACTGTGAATCATTATGCCACCCTCTTTTCAACCAAAGCTTTGTGTTTTTGCTAGAGTTAGAAGAAATTTTAGAAAACATCTTGACGCCCATGTTGTATAACTTCTTCTTATACATAAGATACTTAATCATAGTCATGCTTTCAATAGAGGATAATGATAAGATGATCTAAAAATCCAGAATATATATATATATATATATATTGTTGGGCATGGAATCCCCCCACAACATGTTTTGGGGCTCAAAGCCCAAGTTTTGAGTGATATTGTAAAGCTGCGTGAATTGTGGGTGTGGAATGTATGTTAGAGTCATAGGGTTGTCTACCCTAAGTTTGAATGTAATGTTGGCCTACCCATGGTCCGTGGACCATGGGATTCTATAAATAGAGCGAGACTATAAGTTGTAAAGGAGATAAGATAAGAAGAGAATCTAATGGATAGAATGAGATAGCAAGTGTAGAAGAAGAGTCTAAGTGCTTCTTGGGTCACAGTAGTAGGAAGAGGCTCTGCAGCTAAGTGTGCAGAGGCCTAGTAGAGTCCGCAGCTGAGTGCACAGACCCCTACAGCTGAGTGTGCAGTGTAGAGTTGAGTCTGTAACTGGAGAAAAGATTAATAAAGAAAGGTTTTGTTACAAATTCTGTGCATCTGTTCTAAGTTATTACATGTTTGATCACAATTGCAATTATACTGTTTATTTACCGCGTGCACTTGTATGAATGGTGAATATTGTTAAGTATATCTGCAAGCGTACAAATAAGCTAAGTTAATCAACTAATATCGGGCTATTAATAAGGACAAGGGTAATAACACTGTTCGACCCCCAAGTAGGGCTGCGTGAATGCAACATCACAGCACATAACGACAGGCACGTAGGGTCGAACCGTGGACAACTTGAAAACATCAGACATCTCCAGGGTGTGGAAACCTGGTTCTAGCACCCTCCCATACTACTTCGGGTGAGACCTCAGTCCATGCTTTGCGGATTATTGCCGAAAGGGCCAATAGTATTGGGATTTGTTTGGCTAAATCACCTCTAAACCCAGGTTAGGCCCCAACAAGCCACCAAATGGTTATGTTTCCAAAACTGGGATCTGCATGAGGGATGTCTGATGTCGTGTCGCTAGAATCTGGTAAAGAAAGAAATTGAAGGGTGGTTGGACAGAAATATTCATGAGTTCCCGATGCAGGAAAACAGGAATCCGTGAGTATCAAAGGAACAGTGATTAGAGTGCTACATATATACAGAAATCCACAAAATTTTCCTTGCACCCTTCCCCTCTGAGTTGTATGAGTGGATCGCGAAGCTAGCAGATAGTCAGGGAAGGTGTAGGCTCAAAAAACTGATTGTGTGGACTCCAGAATTAGTGCGTAGACTAGAAGCGTTAGAAGATAAGATCACACGCACTGTGGACCATTGGCTCAATTAAATTATAGGAGGGTTTATCACCTAATTCGCGGTAGATACGATTGTCAACTACAGCAAGGCGGAACGACACTTCCTTAAGAGACCACGAGGTAAGTACATTAAATCATTGAACACTTGAATTAAAATGCTATAGTGTGAAAAGTGGGTTATGCAAATAAATTGATGTTTGGGACTACGTGAAGTGGGAGGATCTATAGAAACGAAAGTATCGTAGAGATAGAAAATAACCCCTTGATTTCACCTCGGTGGGGAAGTGAGGAAGAGCTCACGAAAGTTTCTCCAAGAAGTGCAATCAGTCTGATAAGGCAGTGAATTCCATGCATACCACCTCCACCTACACCGCCACCGGTTTCACCATCGTCACCTCCATCTCTGCCCACACCACCTCCGCCACCACCATAGTTCAATATGGCTAGTGCGATAAAATTGTCGGTATTCAGAGGAGTAGGGAATGAGGATCCGGACCAATTTTGGTTCGTGGTAAAGGTTGTATGGGAAGCAAAAGGAGTGTGGATGAAAATATAAAGAAGGCAACGCTGGTAGTGCATTGCAGGATCACGCACTAACATGGTACATTAAGCATTCTAATGACCATCCAAACATGGGGATCACTGATATCCAGGCCGCACTGAACAGGGAATTTAGCAAGCCAAAGTGGGAGACACAATCGATTATCGGGTTTAAATAAATCGCGATGCTTCCAGGTGAGACCCTGTGGGATCTGGATCAGAGACTGAAGAGTATGATTCACGAAGCCAACATGACCTTGATGGATGGAAAACATCGCGCATGGTTTGTAACGTCACTAACGCCACATTTGAGGATGACACTGTCGCAACAGAGGTTATCCACTCAGGCCGAGGCTTTGGAGATTGTAATGAGACTGTGTGAGACCCCAATACAAGATCCTGGCCTGGGGGTCCAAGAAATCCATGCACAACTACAAAATTTGTGTCTGGAAATGCAGAGCTTGAAACATGATAGGACAACTCAGCCAGAAGTGCACGAGGAGGTATGGTGCATAGGATTCAAAGGCCAGGGGCATGACGAGGACCATTGTCCAGTATTCATGAATTATCTAGCGGGAGGAGGGTCGATGCCATTAAGATCAGTGGCACAAGCAGGACTGAGCGCGAAAGCTGCATTATGGTGCACGATTTGTCAGTTAGGAGGAAAAGACACTACAGATAACTGTCACCTATTATAGAAGTATACACAGACATCCTAACAATTGTTTTATAATTTCTACAGGTCGGTAGGCCATGATGAGTGCACCTATAGAAGTTACGAGCTGATGATGGATCAGACTCCTGCTTGTAGATTACATATCAAAACGTGAGCCATCGATCCAAATGCTGGGATGGCACGCGCTGGATTTCAGGGGTGTGAATGAGGTCGAGGTGGAATGGGACCAAGAAGGGGTCGCAGACAGCTGATTTGTTACAATTGCAGAGGGCCAGGACATTATGCCCGTGATTATACAAATCCAATGAGAGCATCATGTTTGTATTGTACTAAGTTTGATCATGAGATGGAGGACTGCCCTACACTGATAGCGAGGTTGCATGATAAAGGGATACTCTAGCCTCCCCTGACTTAGAATTTTCAAATGACGAGGTCTGAGCTGCGCAAAGAGGACCTGAATGTAAACATAGTGCTTTGAAGCGGTATCACAACAGGAGAAGACAAAGGTAAGCTGATTTGAAAATGGGTCACTTAGGCTTCTTGTTTAATCTATAAGAACCTCTCCCACTTCCAAAGCTTGAATTTTCCCAAGTCTATTTGATTAACCAATGCGGAATTAAGAAATGCTTGAACTGAATGTTCTTCAACTGATATATAAATGCATATAATAGTGACTAATGTAGTAAAAACAAACACATAAGACAACAAATTAATTAGGAGTTCACCCACAACTCTTGGGCTACATCTCCATGAGCTCTAGTTAACTCAACTAGGATCTTTGGGATTATGGTGTAAGTATTTTTTACAAGCTCTTGAACCAAATCTTACTATTTTGTACAAAAACAGTGGGTTCAGACACCATTTAATCCCGTTTGGCTCTTGGCTCTTGGTTTTGGCTCTTTGGCTCTTGGTTTTGGCCCTTGGCTCTAACTCTGGTTCTTTGGCTCTAGTTCTAGCTCTTAGCTCTGACTCTTGGCTCTTTGGCTCTTTGGCTCCTCACTCTGGCTTCTTCTGCAACCTTCACGCTCTCTGGCTTTTCACTTGAACTTCAAGTGACCCCAAAGGCTCCCTTAGCTGCTTTTCTGTTTTTGCGCCACCTACTTGGCTTCTATGCTGCCTCTTTGGCTTCTGCTTCATAGAAAAACCCCAACAACAAACTTCAACAACAACTCACAACAACTTGGCCACTGTTCAACAACTCAGTAGCCCTTTTTCTTTGACATTCATGGCTTTTAAGCCAAAACACATTGCCTGTTGGTTTTCCCTTTCCGTCTCTCTGTCTTCCTGCAACAGTCTGTTCAAATCTCGTCTCTGAGCATTAGCAATCATTGCTAAACTCCCTTAGGGATGAATGCCACCTATTTGGTAACAGGAGGAGTCTATCAGCGCTTACAATCCTTCATAACAGTTGCTCTGTGTTAACACAAGAAACGCTACAAAACACAGGAAAAATCTGCAAAACACATAGTTCCAGACTTCAAAGTTTTATAATCTCACTTTGTGTCCCTATCGGGTCCACTTGGGAATCACTATCGCATATCGCAATTGGCTTGTCCATATGTTTCGATTTGTATTTTTAAAATACGTAAAAACATGGAAAATAACAGAAATATGGCTTTGGGCAGATTTCAAATGCTATACATTTTCATTCTGGAACCCTTTCGGGTCCTGTTTACATCGCATATCGCTTCCCTTCACTTTTTGTTTAATAAATGAAATATGAGAAAATGCATATAAAACGGCCCTTTCAGCAGACTTTAAAGTATATAAAACCTGGTTTATATTTCCGTTGGGTCCAGCCATCAGATTGCATATATCATATAGCCCTGCTCCACTGTAATGCTGACACAATATTGTGATGCAACAAGTCACAATTGCAGATCACACAAGTCTCAGGCTTGTGTATCGCTCCGTTATGGCTGCCGATTATGATATTGCTCCCCTGCAATCGCTGATTGCAATCTGCTTGTCACCGCTGATGCGATATTCTGATCAGATCTGGACCGTTGATCGGCCAGATTTGACGGCCCCTATGCAACCACTGTTAAAGCCTCTGATTGCCTCATTTTTAAGGTTTTCTTCAAGTTTTTAAGGCTTGATAGTGTAATGAGATAAGTACAAGACTTCTCCTTTTTCGGTGGTCTTGCCCTTTGGGGAGATTTGGAAGACTTAGAGGATTTTTAGACCCATTATTCAAGGGATTTTTGCCTCTTTTTCCTTTGAAAAAGGACAACTTCATTTTATGATAACTTTCTCATTTTAAGTCCATTTTCACCCATTTAAGTTGCATTGGATTCAGAATGGAGGGATCCCTGCAATGAGACTATTTCTGAGAGTAACATGCGGTTTTCATTTTCCTCTGATTTACAAAGGATGTGTGCCATTTGGCACCTTTCACCTCTTGCATGAAGTCTTTTAGACTTAGAGGTTTATCTAAGATCCATTTTTTTGATCATAAACAACCTGAAGAAAGTGCGTGGATTTGCAAGGCTCCTACAAAGGAACCTAAATTTTATTTGGGGCGCGCGAAGGAGACATTCATGGAAGCTAAGAAGAGCTTCATGGAGGCCTCCACTTCAGGTAGTAAGGATCAAATAGGACCGGAGATGGATCCTTCAATGCTCACTACCTTTTTGGAGACATGTATGAAGCTACTGCGCGACAACAAGGTTGTGAAGGGACTGCAAAAGCTTATCACTAGGTACACTGGGTTGGGAGAACCACGCGTAGTCTAGAAACTTGGAAAGCATGCATTGCGAACAGGAAGGGAAATGAGATTGATTACACAAATTGGAGAGTATGAAATGGATCGAGTAATTTTGGATCTAGGATCGAATATGAATGCATTGCTAAAGCATAAATGGGAGCGTATGGGTAGGCCCGCGTTGCAATGGCCCCCTATTCAATTGTGAATGGCAAACCAACAGAAGATCCTACCAATGTGAAGATTGCAGGGAATAACGGTAGACATCGAAGGTGCGAGCGTGCTTGCAGATTTCGAAGTGATAGAGATTGTTGATGATAAAAATCCCTATCCCATGCTACTGGGAATAGGTTGGGCCACTGATATGAATGGGGTGATAAATATAAAGAAGCACAAAATGATTTTTGAGAAAATGTCACTAAACATAGTGGTACCTTTAGACCTTGCGGATGGATCGCGCTACATAGAGCCAATGCGTAATGAAAAAAGTGACGACGAGCTAGACTTATCTACAAGATAACCGCTTGGGAACAGGATTGGGTGAATCCTACAGTGGATGGCTGGATTTCGTGGGAGCGTGAAAGCTCCTGCACATCTAATTTGAATGAGGAAACAAAATGATGGTAGAACTGGTTACACAAGGTAACCACACTCAATTGCAACATGATGGTAACATCACTGTGCTATGTGACAACAGAGGTAAGGGATCTGCCTTTTTATGACGGGTTGACAGTGGTAGATAAATTCCTAGATGAATTCGAAAGTGAAGTGCCAGAATAGCAGTGGTTCGATGCTCTGAAAGGGCACTGCATGCTACGCCTGCAAGGTGGTGGGGTACGCACCAATAAAATTTTGGGGACTGGCGTGAATGCAAAAAGATGATGCGCTTACGATTTGGGAAGCCTCATATGAGGATGGAAGCTAGGAAAGATGGATGAAACAACTTGTGCCCCCACGTTTCTAGATGGATATAGGTGTATGGTATGCAACCTACACGAATGCACATTGCTCTCATGATAGGAAACAAGAACAACAAGTAGAAGTAGACACGACAAGTGTGCGAATGACGAGGTATGATAAGACCTAGCGCACTAAAGATCATAAACGGGGAAGCCTTTGACAAGGTGTACGAAGTGCTGAACAGGGTCCCCCATGTGAAACGCACCGACTGGGACCTGCGCATACCAGTGGTTGTATGGGCTTATAGGACCATGTGCAAAACAATGACCGTGCAAGCATTTCCGAAGCTGAAGTATGAAGTAGAGGATGTATTCCCTGTGGTGCATGCGAAGCTGAATCCACGCGTAACAACACCCAGAGATATGATGGTCCACGTAGATTGGAATGAAGAAATCACACAACTATAGGAAACAAAACATATAAGACTTGAAGAAGAAATACGACGGGGAAACTTTAGACTTTGCGAACTTGAAAAAGACCAGGTGCGTCTACGGGAGAAAAGTGCTTTAATGGACATAGAGGTCAAGAAGCTAGAAAATGAAATAAAGGAAGTATTTCTCGTCAAAAAACTGAGGATGGCAAGGCAAGGCGTGTACAATCATACTAACAAATTGGAAAACTATTGTCGTGAATTGGTTAGTTTATTGCCATGGCTGGGACCGCATATCGCCAAACAAGGTAGCACATTGCAAATAGGAGAGTGCGCGATGCCGATCATCACAGTGGAAGATGGGGATTCTACGCAAACCATGCTGGAGGATGTGATGGAACCTTGCATGGGTGGTGCGACCACATGACTAACCGTAGGAAGAATAGTCTTAGCGCTCTAGGCAGTTGATAGGGATGCAGGAATATAAAATATTCTGCCTGGGAGCTGTGCGATATTAGAGATGCGCACAAAATCAGAACGTCATAGGGTTTTCGACCATGCATGGAGGGCTGTGCTGTCACGCAGGTTGGATGGGAAGTGACCATTGGTGTCAGTATTCATGATGGGATGTTTGATTTGAGGCCAAATGGAGCGGGCGGTGGACATTTAAGACACAAGTTATGGGCAAGATTTGGGAAAATTTGCCACCAAGAAAGCATTAATGGCCCGAAATTGGGGGGAACAGTCAAATTCAAATTTGAAAGGCGCTATAAAACTCAAGATGCTGGCCAGCAAACAACACTTGGTCATTTGAGAATTGAGCGCTTGAGCAGAGCACAGAGCATTGAGAGCCGAGTGATAATTGAGCCCTTAAGTTCATGACAGACAAAATACAACTTAGAAAGGATGACAGCCACGAAGGTTGGGTTGGGAATTGAAGAGGTACCTATTAGCAAGGCTGCACAGACCCACATGGTGGAGGATGTTCCAGAAGGCACCAAGGTGGTGACAGAAATCCCCAAATCATCGCGAACACCGAGGCCCAAGAAGGATAAACAGGCAATGGGGCCAGTATGCGTGTCCTTGAGGAATCTGTGGCACAACAAACATAGATGAGGAAGAAGAAGACTTACAGGCCCTAATCGCCACAGTGAAAGAAGAAGAAGAAGTGGAGGAGGATATCCAACGTTGTGCTTTGCTACAAAATTGCTCGCATATGTCCCTCTGTGAAAAGAGAAGGACAAACTTCCTAAGGACCTGGACGAAACCAAGAGTTCGCTCTAGACCCCGCTCCTCCCAGACGACCTCGTGTTTGAGGGCCTACACCTAGGCCACATGTCGACTATGAAGTTCGAAGATTGGGACCTCGCTGATGGTGAGAAATTCCCTCACCTAGAGACCAGGAATCTCATGAAGCAGAACAATGTGGGGGTGGTGGCAACATTAGAGCCACGAAGTGGCTGCGAGGAGTGGAAAAGGCTAGGTTGCTGAACTTATTATGGGTGCCACATTTCCACCACGCACCCATAACCATTTTTGTCATTAGGTAGCTGCTTTTCCTGGTGCATGATGGGTACTTATGGCTAGAGGAGCCTATTCCCATCACGACAGACCTCATTCACCGAATTTCTTGGATCCCTTTTAGAGGAAAGAACCCCGCGACTATAGCCAGAAAAGGTAGCGATTTGGCTCTCGCAGAAACCATGAAGGTGAAATATAAGCTAGAGAAGAAGAAGAGGGGCTACGCCATCTCCAACATCAAGGAAAAAGGGGTGCGTGTAGCGACCCAACTCCTGGCCAGCAAAATTATGAGAAAGTCTCACGTCGATGAGGTGCTAGCACCAGTGGTCACGCTTGCTGAGCAGTGTATAGAGGGGTTCTAGTTCAACTAGGCCGAATTCCTCTACGAGGAATTTTTGATAAACTGTCGCGAAGCCCGGGAGCAGGGTGTGACCTTCCACTACACATGGTTGCTATTATCTAGATTGCCAGTAGCGGGAAAACTATTGGAGGACAGTCAGTTCCCCAACATAGACAAAGAGTTACTAGAAGCTACGAAGTACGCTTCGCTCTGGGCCACCAAGGACGTAAAACAAATTCGTGACATCAAAATTTTCTGGGTGCTCATGGAGGTGAGCATCTGGATGTGGATCAATAGGAGGCCGTGCCTGTCACCTACGGTGCACAATAGTCTGCATAGTTTTGCATACTTCAAAATTGATATGCACAACATCTATATCAGGGTGCTATAAGGATCTAGCGAAGTAGTGGACAAAGCTACCATTTGTAGCCACTGAAGATGCGATTTTTACTATCTTGGAGACATGACCTCCCGAATGGTGCGCTCCAGACCTGGCAGAACTGGAGAAGGTGGCAACCCAGAAGAAAACGGACAATGTTAAGCTACGCATCACTCAATTAGTAGAGAAAAGGAGAAACAAAAAAGCTGCAGCTGAAGAAAGGGCAGTGCGCGAAGCAACAAAGAAAGCTACGGAGCAAAAGAAGGTCGCAGAAGCAGCAACAACAACATAGTTAGCAGAGGCAATAACAACACAGGCAGATGAGGGCCAAGCAATTTCCTCAAGGCAGGAGGAAGAGGAAACAGAAACAACAGAAGGGAGTGCAGACCCAGGGGCCATGTCCACTCAGTTAAAGTGCCTGCACATCGTAGAAAGATCGGGCCCAAGGAAGAAGGTCAAGGCCTCGAAGTTGGCCATTGACTTGATCACCTTAACTGAAGGTGATCTCCATGACATCGGTGAGACAGTCAGCGATGTCATAGGTGAAGTGCTTCAGGAGTTCATGCAGGAGCATCAGACTGTGTTGGGGGCCCCTAGGGTGCAGCTGTAGGAGTTACAGGTATGGCCCCGTCAGGAAGGTACGTTGCTAACACACGTCGCAGCAAGAACTTTAACAGTAGAGCAGATGTTGTGCGCGAGGATGGCAAACAAAATAGTGTTTCTATAGGGATCTCTAGTGTCATCCAATGCGATGGATCGGTTATCACTTAGCATGATGAAAGACCTTGGCCTTAACCTGGATGCCCTTCCCCGGGAAATGCTGTATCAGTTACAAGATGGGATAACGACAGAGCTGCAGGCCAGGGAGAGTCGCGCGATCTGTGTTCTTATCGAGTAGAAAATAAACATAGAACAAGTCAGGTTGCAACGCGATGAGTTGGTGTCGCGGAATCAACATTTGGTGCACACAGTAGCTGATGCTTGTCGCTGTATCCTAGAGATGGCCATTGCAGCAGATCTACCGGTAGAAGTGCAGATCCACAGTTTGACAATTGGAGTCCGCAAGGTCAGGGAAGAGATGACAAAGGTGCAACTGGAGCTGAATCTCTAGATCGTGAGCTGCGATTGAAGGTGCAGCCTTCCACTCCCCCAGAAATAGAGAACAACGCCCCAATGCTATTATAGCAGGGTTGGAAGAAATTGGAGCTGTAGTGCACGACTGTACCAACATGTTGGAACAGGCACTTGAGGTCCTCATGAATTTGCAGGAGGATCCCAACATCCAACACCTGGAGACAGAGGCATGAGAACTCCTGAAGCAGTACGATAGTGTTAAAGGAACTGCACGGACAGTAGTCCTCACTCAACATCTTGCGTGGATGCAACAAGACAAGGAATTAAAGGAGCAGGTGGATGCAGTGCGCCATACAGAAGCAGTTCTCAAAGTGTGCGTTCAGCCATGGATTGATGAAGCCTTCACAATCATGGCAAGTATTGAAGGGAAGCTCGTGCACATTCAAGGGGCATACGCAGATGCAGGGCAGCATGACAGACACAGAGGTCTCAGAGGAATGGATGCAACAGGTTCAACAAGCAGCAACTCAGTGTGCTATGGACATCAGGACCATTCGAGATCAGTTGGAGGGACTCCACGCCAAGATCGCCTCGCCGACAGAGTGACTCAAGGGCGAGTCACGATGTTTGTGTTGGGGGCCTGTTGGGCATGGAATCACCCCATAACATGTTTTGGGGCTCAAAGCCCAAGTTTTGAGTGATGTTATTGTAAAGCTCCACGAATTACGGGTGTGGAATGTATGTTAGAGTCATAGGGCTGTTTGCCCTAAGTTTGAATGTAATGTCGGCCTACCCATGGTCCACGAACCATGGGATTGTATAACTAGAGCAAGGCTCTAAGTTGTAAAGGAGATAAGATAAGAAGAGAATCTAATGGATAGAATGAGATAGCGAGCATAGAAGAAGAGTCTAAGTGTGTCTTGGGTCGTAGTAGTAGGAAGAGGCTCTGCAGCTGAGTGTGCAGAAGCCTAGTAGAGTTCGCAGCTGAGTGCACAGACCCCTGCCGCTAAGTGCGCTGACCCCTGCAGTTGAGTGCGCAGGGTAGAGTTGAGTAATAAAGAAAGGTTTTGTTACAAATTTTGTGCTTCTGTTCTAAGTTATTACATGTTTGATCACAATTGCAATTATACTGTTTATTTACTGCGCGCACTTGTATGAATGGTGAATATTGTTAAGTATAACTGAAATCATACAAAAAGCTAAGTTAATCAACTAATATCGGGCTACTAATAAGGACTAGGGTAATAATACTATTCAGCCCCCGAGTAGGGTTGCTCGAAGGCAACATCACGGGCTGCGAGGAACGGGTAAGTGCGTGTAGCGACTGGTGCGTAGGGTTGAACCGTGGACCACTTGAAAACATCAGACATCTCCAGGGTGCGGAAACCTAATTCTAGCACCCTCCCATACTACTTCGGGTGAGACCTTAGTCCGCGCTCCGCGGACTGTTGCAGAAAGGGCCAGTAGTACGAGGATTTTTTTGGCTAAATCACCTCTGAACTTGGGTTAGACCCCAACAAACCAACATATATATATCTATATATATATATAATATATATTATATATATATAATATATATTATATATATATATATATATATATATATATAATATATATCCAATACTTTTTTTTGGTAAATTTAAATAATAATAAATCACATCTTGCTTGCTCTTGTTAAATTTTAATAGGGAACAAAAACTCACAATTTTAATATGTCAACCAATTCTTTTTATCATATTCATGTTACATGTATATGGTTTTTTAAGTATGGCTTAAATTTCCATCATATTCATGGTTTTGGAATTGGAAATTAGGTTGGTCTCACACTCTAATGACATGAGGTCCATTTCAACTGCTATTGCTATAATCTGCAGGTGATCCGTAAGACCCTATACATGAGTTCATGGATAAGCATCTAGTGGATTTCAACATGGAACCTTGTACTAAAATTTAATTTGCATTTTCAGATGTTTGCCAAGTGAACTCCTCCAAAAGACATCCATCATATTCATATTACATGTGTATAGTTTTTAATTAATGTTTTAAAATAATATAAGTAAACGTTATTGTAATATTTTAACTAAATTGTTGTGTAAAAATTTATTTTATCAAATTTAAATCATTATTATATCCATACTCACATGACACTGGGTCCATTCCGACCACTACCACTATAACCCTAGGTGATCCATATAACCTCAACATATGGTCACAAATAAGCATCTAGAGATTTGAACATAAAACCTTGTACTTAAATTTACTTTATAATTTCAAAAACTTGCTAAAAAAACTCCCCTAGATAATTCCATCATATTCATATTAAATATGTATACGTATAATTTTTTTAAATAATATTTTTTAAATAATATAAATAAATAAGAATTGTAATATTTCTAACTAAATTGTGATTATAGTTTTTTTAATGTAATATTTTAAATAATATAAATAATATAAGATTGTATATTTTTACTAAATTATTTGAAAAGATTATTTTTCGAATTTAAATCATGTTTCACTCTACTCAACTCTCAAAGCATTCACACGAATATAATATTTATATAAACAATTAATTGATGTTAATTCAATACTGTATTTGGAGAAATCAAAAGAACATAATCATCTTGCTTGCTCTTGTTAAAATTTTAGGGAATAAAAAAATAAATTAATATAGCGGAACGACTATTTATTTGCAGAGGAAAAAAAAGGTTAAAATAAGGGGGGGGGGGGGAAAAAAAAAGACCTTCCATGTAATTTATGAAGAGTGAAATATTAATTATATTATATTTGGAAAAAAATTATAAAAGTTTATAATCATTATTTATAAATTAATAAAAAATATTTTTTCAAATAATATATATATGATTATTAAGTTTTCATAATTTTATTGAAAAATCAGAAAATAAAATATTACAAATGATGGTGGTAATTTCACATATTCATATAATTATTTAAGTTTATTTTTAAAAACTCAAAATTTATATGTAAAGTTTATTTAAAACATATAACATATATATTATTAATAATTTAATTTATTTTCAATACCAATAGTAATATTTTTATTTAATTAAGAGATATTAATTGAAGTGAATAGTTAATTAATACTATCAATCTCAACTAACACTATTCCTTAATAATCTAGTTACAAAACATTTTCTTTTAAGTAGATTTTTTCTTTTCCTTTAAATCATTATTTTACATTAGAAGTATTGAAATATGACTTGGCCCACCATTAAAGAAACCAGACTAGGCACATAATTTCAATGCCATTAGGGGCTAAACAAAAAGTTTACTAAGAGTGTACCATAAGGCTAGCAAGATTTCTTGAAATACATGGCCTTAGGGCTATACTTAAAAAAAAAGAAAAAAAAAGAGAGGATGGAGTAGTGAAAAACCAAATGACATAATGATCTTTCAAGATTTCCTAAGATTAGAAGCTTTAACATAGACAATGATCCTTGTTACCTCCTAGAGAGCAACCTAGGTCAAGGGATAGGTCGAGGTGGCTTTCAATTTTCCCAAGCATGTTGTCCATGGAGTGAACTAGCATATGCAAATAATCTTATTGGAGGATAATCTCTTCTCTAGTAGTGTTTCCTTCCACTAGCATGTAGCCCAACAATAGTTTCATATTCCAGTAAAGATCTACTATGTGCATATAATGATTGAGATTACTCTAAGAGTGGCTCATGTCCAAAACCCATTTGATTACTTCCACAAGCACCTCAGATTCAATTATGCATTATTTCTTATTTCTTATATCACACTCTTCTTGGGTGATTTCCTCGTGAATGATTGGTAGAGTGAATTCATGATAATGGGTAGTTGAGCTCTTATCCCGGTGGTGGCCTCTGAAACTTCCAATTTCTATATAATAGGCTCCACCACGATATATGCAGGCTTTTTCCTCAACATGATGACCACTAGTGAGGGAGTCTGAGTGCAATCATAGAGGAGGGGTTGTGAAGAACTGGATTTCCATAAAGAGAGGTTGATTGGGAGTGGATACAAAAAGTGGAAGAGGAGGACAAGACCAAAAGGTAAGATGGTGCATTAGTGGAGGGGAGGAGGTGTTAGATTGAGAAAAGTCAGTGAGGAATGACCTAGAGAAAAGTCAAGCAAGGACAAGGCAACTGCTAGGGAAAGGGCCTTAATAGACTAGAGTGTGGCTTCTGCACTCTATTACCTACAAGGAGGACCAATGCTTTTGTTGAGAAGGATGAGTTGTGACAAAGAGAAAAGTTTGTATCATCCAAAATATTAAACTTGTTCCATCTAAATACCTATAACTGGGTTGGAGACACCAAGCATGTTTCTGATGCCATAAACCAAAATGTACAAAAAATGATTCTAGGAAAATTGTGAGCCACTTTCCTCATGTGCAAGAAGATGGATTTGCATGCCATAACAATTATTCACCTCTCAGAATGATGGTTGTGTAGAATGAGAGTTTGATCACATATAGTGCCAAGAAACCAAGTACAAGGAAAGTTAACTAACTGATAAAACTATAAATGCCAAGAGAGGCCTTTTATTAAATCAGACCCAATCGACATGATTGATAGACTCAAGGCGGAATAATTGTTCATTGAAATGCAATTACGATAGGATAGGCATTGATAGCTCAGAGAGGGAGAAGGATGGTGTCACACCTCCCTTCTCTTGTTATTAGCGAGGCAGTGACATCATGCTTCCATATATCTCATGTTGATCACTACATCACGAAACCTAATTACAATTAGTTAAAACAAAATAATTATTAACGTTTTCAAAATAATATTCTACTTTTCAGTAATTTAAACCATTTCATTAAAAATTATACATAATGGCATTAACTGTCATTAACATATATTTGATTAATAATAATAATATATAATATAAAATTATATATTTAAAAAATCATAAATATTTATATAAAATATTAAATTTTAACCAATTATAAAATAAATAAATTTAATAAAAAAAACTTAAATTTTTAACATTAATAATAATAATATTATTAAATATTAAATTTATATAATTAATAATTCATAAAATATTATATAAAAATATCTAAATTTTAACACCATATTAAAATATAATTTTTTAATAAAATAAAAAACTTAAATTTTATTTTATTTTCATTTCATAAATATATATAATTAATCGAATTTCAAAGAATTTAAATTAAATAATATAAATTTAAATCTCATATAAAAAAAAAAATATAAAAAATTTACATATATATTGCACCATAAAAATTATAATAATAATAACTATCAAATAGCCATTTTTAATAATATATAAATTAAAAATATATATTCACCATAAAAATAAAATCTCAAAAAACAATAAAATTAATATAAAATAAATATATATAATTATAAGGAATACAGAATAAACATCAAGAATCTTGTGATTACTTACTTTAAAAAATACATATAGAAGTTAAATCCAAATAATGAAATCTTCCTATAGATAGCTTAATCTTTCATTAACTAATATGCATATAATATTGGATGCAAATCACATGGCATATGTACACCCCTTATATATGTCACATCCCATTGCATCATCCAATACATGTGGAGAGAGCGTATGAATTGTGAATATAATTTAAATATTATAATTTTTTCCAATC
>APFE031546335.1:22924-48116 GCA_000404065.3 Pinus taeda | reverse complement strand
ATCGAATGACGGTCGTTTGCTTCCAAACGCCCTGCAATATATACGGGCGGGTGGCGGGTTGTGTCACTCGGCTGACCCACACCAAACGCCTAAGCCAACTTGTTTACAATGTGTTGCCTTGCCTAAGAGGATGGTTGGCCCTCCCAACTCATGGGACCGCCTCCTGAACTCACCCAACACCTTATAAACTCACCCAAAGTTTGTTTTGTTTCATATTTCGCACGACGAAGTCACCCTGCCTATCGCATGGACCGCAGGTCATAACATCCTCCCCCAAAGGAATTCATTGTCGTCCTCAACAATATCTCATCCCAGCAACCATTTGTCACCAAGATCACCATACCAAGGTATACACCCCATCGGTATGTCATACATCGTAAATCATCTCAATCCATGATCATCAACCAACCTGTCACAATATCCACATGCTACTCCCCATTGTGGAAGGCTGACCCCTCCATCTCAAGCTACATGCTTCCTGCAACATATCGTGTCGACCTCATCATGTATTGTCCTCATGTGAACTGCTACCATGATACTCCAACAAATGCTAACACATCTCTGCACACTGTCGACCCCCATGTTTGAACTAGTTGGGTGATCAGTCCAACTGTCACGCTCAAACCATGAAAATGCACATCCTCATGTCATCATCAGTGGTTTCTTTGAACATCCCGTCACATCCTCAACTCGATCAAGAATCCATCTCCATACAAATGTAAGCCATGCTTAGGTCCATGAAGTAGTGCTCATCCCATCTGCAACATGATGTCCATGATGTCTGGTACTAATGTGCCACATCCACCCCAACATCATCATCCATCTACAAAACATCCATCTCCTCAAAGTGAAGAGATCATCTCATGAAACTCCGACTCTCGATGTGCCACATCCAGGTCCGTGAAGCAAACTCCATCATATCTGCAATGTGCCATCCCTCAAGTCTGCTATAGAAACAAGTATACACCTGTCTCATCTATCCATGTGCTACCTATGATCATAGATCAATCACCTCCCATGTGTCAAAAGTGGTTGAGTCTCGGCTCAACCCATGCCCAAGTGTTGCCACCAAGGCATCATCATCATTGTAACTCCATCACTCTAAAGTGTCTCATATCGATCCTTCACATCAAGTCACTATTTCAAGTCATTCCCATACATGTACTTGAAAGTATGCATCCCATCCTGCATCAAAGTCTCTGGCCTTAGCTCCTCAATGCATCACATCCTCTAAGTCCATTATATATGAAGTCCCCCAAAAGTCACAACCTCATGTCATCATGAGCTCCATGAGTCATCTCCAACCAACATCTCAGCAAGCATACAAGTCTCGGCCCAAAGGTCTCTACAAGATGCCTCAATTGTCCATGTAGTACGAATTCTCCATAGTCTACTCACAACTTCATCCAAGTCCATGGCCTTGTTGTACAAGAGTGCACAACCTCTCCATTGGTTCATAAGTAAAACATTTCCATGTCACATCAGCAAATCTACCTATACAACATCCCTGCCTTCGCACTCCTCATTGGATGCCCATAAGTGACACCTCTACAAGTGCTCCTGCATAATGTCCCTGCATAGACTGCCATGCTCCATGTCTCCAAACTGATGTCCATGACTAAGTTTCCCATGTAGCCCAACCAAGTAGACTCATGACAACAATCGGTCATCCTCATCCAAGTCTGCAATCTTCGGTCTAGTGAACTTGGTCACCCAACCATATCATCATCACATGAATCTCTCCATCATAGCTTGCCCACTAAAGGTTCCACCAAGACTTGCTCTTGGTCTCGGCCATGAGAAGTCCACCCAAGCATCATCATACCCAAGTGTGTGCCCTCCAATCTATCCATTAGTCATGCCGGGAATTTAGCCAATTCTTCATGTGGCTAAAGCATGACCCAATCCTCCACAACGATCATCATGTTCCTCCCTTGTCACGGGCCTTTATACTTTCTACCATAAGGTCACAAACAACCCCAAAAAGTCCTGCAACAGTCAACAATCCTTGCTTCTCCATACAAGGTCTCATCATAGTCATCCATGGTAAGATCCTCCCTAGCACCGGCAAATTGACTTTGCCCTTCCTTGCATACAGTCCCTCTACCAAATGCTCAAGTGAAATACAAGTATCAATACTTAATTCATCATCATCATGAGGCTCCTCCATGTGAGTATCCTCATCCACCCATGTCTGCAAACTGCACGATCCTGGTCCAACTTGATTAATCTCAAGTTCATCCTCCATCATTGTCACATCTGCAACATCCGCAATCATCATGGCTTCCTCTTCCTTGTCAACACAATCTGCAACTTCATCTTGCGCCATTGTCCAACCAAGTTGAAGAAGTTCATCTTCAACATTATTTTCCAAGGCTTCAAGTTCCTTTCGAATCCGGGGGTTCTCTTCTTTCATACGCTTCAACTTGTATAAGGTAAGCAAGAGCTTCCCTTCACATTCTTCCAAACCTACCATGCCTTATCGTTCAACTTGGTCCAAGCACGAAGCTTCACCTCTGCTAAACCTATTTCACCATTCACCTAAATCACCCTGATATTCCACCTGTCACCTGCAAAACTTGAACTTCCTTTCGAGTCTTCAGTCTTCGTAGAATCAGCTCCTTGATTTAGTCCACCAAGTTTCCTACAAAACTTGGACCAGCTCTGATACCAACTATCACGATAGTGCAGTGGGATCAGCACTTCATCGTCAACCCAGTCATCAACCTGCTCTGATACCACCTGTCACGCCCCTACACCTGCAGTAGTCTTTCAACCGCTTATAGCGAGGTGTGGCACTACCAATAGTTTTCTTTTCACCAATACTTACAATTGTAGACTACGCCTAACATTCGATACTTAGTTTTATTTCTGTTACCAAGTATTATTAATGTTCCTTTATACAAGTGAAAGCCCATAACATTCACATAAACAACATTATACAAGAGAAATGCACAACAATATAAAGGGAGGCGCAACTCCCTACAATATGAGTCTGCCCAAATCAATATATATAATCTTCTTTTACAAGTACAAGTTAAATCATGGGAAACCCCAAATTTACACTTAGCCAATTTTCCAACTTCGGCAAACTCGGTTTCCCAGCTCGTTGGCACCTCTAGACAGTTGCCACATGACTCACCAACCCTCCGTTCACCTTGTCGCACGATCATGTTGTTTTCCCAACTTGGGCGCGCCTTGTTGTAACCAAGTCGCCACACACGGACGCCTCCGCACAAGTCACACCTCCGTTCACAGTCTCAACACTTCACTGTTTCCACTGTTTCGTCGTGCACGGCGCGCCCTACCCAGGACGCCCATCCGCATGATTCTTCATTTCGGCGTGCACGACACACCCTCACCTGGCCGCCCGTCCACACGTCCACCCATTCAACCAACTCATTCACCCGTTCAACTTCACCCGAGTCACCACATGACTTCACCTGGGTCGCCACACAACTTCATCTGGTTCGCCCAAACGACCTCACCAGGGTTGCCACACGACTTCACCCAGGTCGCTTGAACGACCTCACCTAGGTCGCCACACGACTTCGCCCGGGTCGCCCAAATGACCTCACCCAGCTTGCCTGAACGACTTCACCCGGCTCGCCCGACAACCTCACCAGGCTCGCCTGAACGACCTCACCCGATTCTGCCTGACGACCTTGCCCGAGTTCTACCTGAACAACTTTTCTGAATGACTTTCCTAAATGACTTTTTTGAATAACTTTCTTGAACGACTTTCTCGAACGACTTTTCCGAACGACTTTTCCACCCGAGTTTCGCCCGCCATGCAGGCTCATCCATGCACTGCAGAAATCCTTGTTCAAACTCGTATTGATCGAATGATGGTCGCTTTCCTCCAAACACCCTCCAATATATACGGGCGGGTGGCGGGTTGTGTCACCCAGCCGACCCACACCAAACGCCCAAGCCGACTCGTTTACAATGTGTTGCCTCGCCCAAGAGGATGGTCAGCCCACCCAACTCATGGGACCGCCTCCTCAACTCGCCCAACACCTTATAAACTCACCCAAGATTTGTTTCGTTTCATATTTCGCATCTCAGGTCCTAACAGGTCTACTGCAGCGATAGTAATGGTTTGCCTTTGATTCAGAGAACTGGGATCTAGAGAAGAGGGCGCTACACTTGATCAAGGATGACGTCATTGGCTCTACACTTTTAGTCCATGTCAATAATATCAACGACCGTTCCCGTTTATATTGACGACATATTGTTCAATTGCACACACGTCAGCATGGGATATAATAAGGGCAAATTGCGATAAACTACCACAGTAAGCTATGCAGCGTCAACATTATACCAGAAAGGTACATGGTCCTGTATAAACTGGAATGTGAAGTAATGTGACGGTGCATATATTACTCATGCAAATAGGATGGCTATTAGTCACCATAATATTTCACAAATTTTTAAAAGTTATAAATATTTTTTTGATAAAAACATTTTTTAATTGAAATTATGGATCATCTTAAAGAATAAAACTTGAGATAATGGAAAACATAGTTAACAAGAAAAGCTACATGGCAACAAGTCCCTGCTATGCGCTGGCTTGAAGAAAAGAAACACCACCAGAAAGGTAAAGTAAGTAGGCTAAGATTGTTTCTTATTTGCCATAAGAGATCTCAGACCATTCCCATGTAGGTGACAACAGCATTGACATTGGTAATTTCAAAATGCAATGCAATTCGAAAGGTTGTTTAAGAAGATTTATTAGCTTTAACAAATGCTCTGTTGGAATCTGAGTTTAAATGGGGTTCAAGGGCTGAACCTTATATTAGGTCTCCGAGGGAAAAATTTAGAACTAAGCTCTTATCAAAGGCCACACTCAAATTACTTTTGTTGTTTGCAAGAGTTTCTCCCTTCCAGGATAGAATTGTGCAAGAGGTTTTACTTAGATTTTGGAACCTATATTTGAGCCTTGTTTCACTCAGAAATCTTATGCTTTTAGACCTAGAAGGAATGCTCACACTGTCCTAAGAGTCATTCGAAGCAATTTTGGTGGGTATGTCTGGTTCCTGAAAGGTGATCTAAGTACTATCTTGGATGAAGTCAAGGTTGGGATTGTGATGACTTGCCTTACAAAAGCTATAAGAGATAAGAAAGTAATTGATCTCATTAAATCAGCCCTAAGAACTCCTTAGATGGCTTACCAATAGAGCATGTCTCAAGAGGAGTCTTGTTCCTTGATCATATTATTTGCCAGCGTGTGATATATCCAACTTTGGGTACTCTGCGTTCTATCACTGCCAACTTGGAATGGTGCATTAGTCAATTTTGAGAACTAAAATTTGTCAAGGGTGACAGTGATCTTGATCCCCAGCCATGTTCTCGCATGTATTTTGCAACTCAAGCACACAGTAGCTAGTCCCTGCCTTAAGCGTAGAGAACAGGGATCTAGATCTCCAAGCTTTGTCATAGCATCTACCAATATCACATGAAGGAGAATATTTCATGAAGGTTTGCAGTCCACTACCAATATCTCATGAAGGAGAATATTTCATAAAGGTCTGCAGTCCACCTCAAGATAGGCTTTGGGTCTGTTGACAGAACTAGCCCGCTCGAATTCTTATTTCTGGCAGGAAACCAAGCATTAGAAGAGGGATCTGTAGAAGGTGAGTTGTACAGAGAGCCTCCATGCCACTGTCTTTGAATGAATAAGCAGGGTCAAAAGCTAAAATCCTAAATAAACAAGGCCAAGAATTCCAATTCAGAGAAATTCTGAGCAATCACCTTCAAGATAGGCGATGCAGAGAAAATGTATGTATTAACAAGATAAAAATCCATCATAGAAAATTAATAAACACTAAAACATTAGATCTTGTAGAATTGAGGCTTCTGTGATTCATCATAGTTATAAGAAGAGCTTCGGCGTAAATCACATGAAAGAGACCTTTGCCGACGCGTTCCGAACCAACTTGTCCTGACGATTAACCACACTAGTTGGTTCGAAACACGTCGACAAAGGTCTCTTTCATGTGATTTACGCCGAAGCTCTTCTTATAACATTAGATCTTCACATATTTCAGCCTAAATTCCTTTCAGAAACTCAGAAATGTAGAGTTTTGAGACGCTCGGATCTGTGAACTGTATTAACAGTAGAGAGGATCTATTTAATTGATAAAAGGCAGTGTTTTTGAGCCCTACGCAGACTCTGGCTAAGATAGCAAAACTAATGAAGCACACACCTTGTGATACGAAATAAATATGTAACAGTTAGAGAATCAAACAAACAAACAATCAATTCGAAAAACTATACTTGTATGGGGAAAAAATACAAGAAATCCCTATACTGCAAAGAGTCAAGTTGGAACAGCAATGGATCCAAACAGTACAGAATTAGAATAGTACAGGGTCCATAATACAAGAAATCGCTATACTGTAAAGAAGTCAACTTGGATACAACGAGTATACAATTAAAATAGTACAGGGTCCATAATAGTTTTCCCAAAGTGAAGCAACACCCAACTGATAAGGGTATGACAAACTAACAGGTTATAACTTAAGAATATTTAGTTAATATCAATCGCATAATTCTGACCTACGTTCTAGATATCTAATTAATGTTTTGTACCATAATTCAGGCCCAGGAACAGAAACACCTATACATGACAGAGTAAGTGCAACAAAGATAAACATACAAATATGGCACTGAAAAACAAATTGAAAGAGCTTTAAAGATAAGATACAATATATCTTTAACAGAAAACAACATATACTAAAATTCACCGTGTATGTCAATTCAAGAGAGAGGCCTAGATAACATGTTAAAGACGCATATCGTTGAAATTGAAAGTGAATCTACATGCCCTGGAGAACCATGTGAAACATCCATCCGAATAATAATTGTTGGTTTCATTGAAATCTTAGGCATCCTATGTGCAAATTCCATAGATAAAACAGAGTTGAGGCCACCAACCTGAAGAACAGAACAACAGTTCCAGTAATATCAACATACAAAAGCAAGGGGTTGGCCCGAAAAGGCTATACGAATGAAATGTTTATCATTGAATACTGATTAAATACCTTCGCATTTATTTTCAAAGCCACATTTGTTAAATATTGATCATTGACCTTCTTCATATTCATGGGTGCAATACATTGATTAATCACCCCCAAATCAAACAGGAACTTCTTCTTCCAAGGCCTTAAAACAAGGAATAGAATATGAGACGTTACAAATTCGTAAAATATGGTTTAGATTCATAGAAAGTAAAAACTAGAAATTAGAAACGTTCATTAACACGAAAATTACAAAATCACTATAAAGGTCATTGTTCTTCCTCTCTGGTAAGATGCAGAGCAGAAAATGAGGCGGCTTTGGAAGTCTAGACTTCATCTGATTTAACATCCTTTCAACCCTGTCTTGGAACAGAACCTCTCAGAAAAAATTTGTTGTCTAAAATATTGCATTTTCGGATTGCAGAATATGAATGAACCCATGAGATTTGAAACCGTTACTATCAACTTAACAGAGATAAAAGGACAAAAGGATAAAGAACAAAAATTAAAGGAGAAACTCAGCTTTTGCAGAGAGTACGAGACTCTGCCATGTATCCCTAAAATTTCAAAATCAGAGAGGCGGCATGCAAATTAAAAAGCAAAGGAAAAAAAATTTCTTACAATTAGCCATTGTGCTCTCAGCTCGTCCTCAGCACACAAGAGGTGATGAGCTCAGCTGGCTCTTGAATTCTGGATGGATATTTTACTCTTTACTGCACAAAGAGAATTTAATTTGCAATTATAATTCAAGCTAGACGTATGACATGAAACAGGCACAAACAAGAAAGCAATCACAAATAATTCACCCAGGTCACAAGGGAAGCGCTTCCATACACGGACATAAACAATCCAGACAGAGACCAAAACATGACATAGATATATTCAGTGGCACTGCAAAGCAGCAATAGCTAACTTTGACCAGGTCGTTGTACACCAATAAGAGAAGTATAACCTGCAATGACCAAATAGAGTATATTAGTGATGTAATTTAACATTAAAAGGAAACAAAGCTCTTAAAAAACTAAAAATAAAAACACCTCCATGTGGGCCCTCCAATGAGCGCCACATGCCTCACCTCCTTTGCATAGCAGGTAGGGCCTAAACCATGCCACTTAACATTGTATCATGGTCATATGTCAATACAGGAGGCAGAAGGATAATCCAACTGCCCACTGCATGGTGCACCAGTTTCAACTTCATGGCCTTCGCTTTGTCTCATCCAGCTGCCAACACTCCCGGATGAGCAAATAGATACAGGCAAGATGGGCTAAGCTGAACGAACTAGGTTGTGCAGAGGGCCGAGGGAAAGGTTAAGAATCCTAGGGACACAGAAACAGAAACAACTATCTAGAGGTAAACTCTGTGGTAACCTCTGTACTCCAGAGAGCCATTCAAAGAAACCCCAGAAATGCTGCTTCAGTCACGCGCCTCCAATTTCATGATTGCTTTGTTAATGTATGTACAAACAAACTTATCGCTGATGGACTTCTGGTCTTTCCCCTGTATCCTCTGTATATCCTCTGTATATTTAATGCGAAGTTAGGTATTCTAGGAATAAATCAACTGTATCGACTGATGATGTTCTTGGTACTGTATAAGCTTCTCATTGTGCTCCTTCAACAGAACCTACTCCATAACGACTCTGCCTGAGCACAACAATGACAGTGTGCTGGCCAGGTAACTGCTGCTGCCTGTGATTGTGATGTTTGTATTCTTGAGATCCTTGTATCTGAAGGCAAGATTTGAAGGCCGCAGACGCCGAACTGCACTGTGGGGTTTATAGAAATAGCTATCTAGAGGCTGAGGGTTTTTTGAAATGCAGACCAGCCCGCCGTCTCGTCTCACTGTAACTTGCCTGGGCCATGGCACAAACATGCAAAATAGAAATAGATGTGGGGTGAAATCGCCATGTGGTGTAGCCAAATGCATCCAGCACCCTGCATCTGCGGATGCTTATATGTACCCTGCATCCTGCAACCTGCGGATGCTTATATGTTTATATGTTTCTTTGAGTTAACATATAATGTCCTCTAATAATTATGTTTATAATTATGTTTATATGTTTCTTTGAGTTAACATATAATGTACTCTAATAATGCTAACATTAGTTTAGGTTGTACTATTAACATTAGTTTAGGTTGTACTATTTACAAGTTATTAGTTATTAGTTTAGGTTGTACTATTTACAAGTTTGAAAATATCAGCACTAATAAAAATATTTTTATTAATTTATTTTTTTAGGTTTAGATTAGGTTCAGCTTTGGTCCTTTTTAGTCTCAGGTATAAACCAAATAACAAGATAAATTATAGACCGAATAACACGATAAATTAATATGTCTTGAAAAACTTTATTTATAACTAATGAACCCGAACTAAGAACAACTCAAATAATACTATCTTTCTTCTTTTCAATTACTATAGTCCATGCTGGGACGGCTGGGACGACAAGGACTAATAATAAAGTATCGTAATATGTTGGATTTCCGCTATGCTCACTGCATATTCACCTTCTGCTATCGCTTGAGTTTTTCTTTTCCTTTCAACTTCCGCTCTGAAAAAGGCCCTGTACCGGCATCGAATGTCCATGTCCATTGATAAATGGAAAATTGCGGTATGTTTCAAATTCCAGTATTGCGGTGAAATAATTGAATATGAAAATTTTTAGTGTCTCTAAATGGAGGTGGCCATGCTAAATGAGTGTTTAATAAAGCAAAGGGTTTTGAAAATGAAAACTTTTAGTATCTCTTAATGGAGGTGGCCAATGGCCATGATAAATGAGCGCTTAATAAAGAAAAGTGTTTTGAGCTTTTAATGAAGTAAAGGTTCTTGAACATTTAATGATAACCACAAAAAACTTTTCAAAGGCTTATAAAATTATCGACATAAATTTATAAAAAAAAAAAAAGGCAAACAAAATAAAACAAAAAATTATGCCCACCAACTAGGTAATGATATATTTATTTTAAAACTGAACATTTAAAAATATAGAAATGATGTAAAAGTGTCGTATGCAATATATGAACACCAATAAAGTTATCAAATATAGGGCTTAATGAAAACCCTCTCATTCGGAGTTGTTTATTTCTATTTATGTTATACAGTTTAATTAGTTATTGTATATTTATATTCTATAATTTTGTATAATCAATCATTCATATATATTTATATTTATATTTAATTTTTATTAATTTATTATTTCAAAAGTAATAATTAAAAAGATAATTATTTATAATAATTTATTTTATTTATTTATATATTCCAAATTAATAATTAAAAAGATAATGTGTGAAATTACAAATTTTTTAATTAAATAATTTTTTAATAATATTTTGAATTTATTGAATTATTAAATTTATATTAACATCAACATTAAAATGCCCACGGGGTTTTGAATTGACGGTGAATGGGTGTGCTGTTAAGGCACTCCTTGCGATAGGTCACCGGTTCAAATCCCCCGTGGGTACTTAGATTAGGCTTAACGTAGAAAAAAAAACATCAACATTAAAATACAAAACAATTTAAAAATATAATTAAAATAATAAAATGAATGACTGTGTCCAAAAACATATTTGACAATTTAATCTGAGGGAGATGTATAACTAGCGATTACACCACATTATGTTGGAAATGAAATGTCTTAAGGAAGATCATAGATGAATAATTATGATGGAATGATTTCAATAATAAAATTCGGATTCGACATTAAACTGCATCTAATTTCCTTGTAAACAGTCTACAAAGACATGTGGTTGCTTTGACTGGTTGTACATGTGAATTCATAACACTTGATATCCTGAATGGGACGAGATCCTTGCCTTTGGCAAAGACACACTTCAATCAGCTCTCGCTATGGACATTTCTGTATGGGATGGAAGCAATTCAAGGGATGACTTCCTTGGAGGAGTCTGCTTTGATCTCTCGGAGGTTCCAATAGGAGTTCCTCTAGACAGCGCTTTGGCACCTTCATGGTTTAGGTTGGAAGGTGATGGTAGAGTCAAAGGTGATATTATGCTTACAGTTTAGGTGGGAACTGTTAGCCCTGAGGTGCAGTGCTGCTATCTTAACAGAAATGTCCCATGTTTTAGCTTCAATGGTCCACATCTCCTCTTGCTCTGCTTTGGCCATAAGCCTTTAAAAACTCGAGACCCTACAATTATTGCAATACAAAGGAAAACACGAGAAAACCCATAGTCGAACCATAAGTCGGACTTCAAAAAATTATACACCCACGCTCATAAATATCGGCGGGTCCGCTCTCGGTTCATCTCCTTTCCGTTGCACTCTCGAGTCTCCGATCTCCGATCAGATCGATCTCTGCCTCCTGACCAACATCCCGACCGTCGATCCATGAACAAATCTGATAAGAAGTCTTCAGCGCTCAAAGATGTTTGAACTAGAAAAGTGTGGATTCACATTTCAACACTGGAAAGAAAATTTTATAGAAATTCCCATCCATTGTCGGTTCTCCAGCATTCTGGTGTGAAAAAAATGGGAAAAATTGAACTCATTGTTCATTCCATGCTAAAATGGCAAAATTAACGAAGCTCTGTTTTCTAAGTTTTGTTCTCTTATGTAATATTTAATATCTAGATAATGAGTGGAATGAGTTTGCATTTCA
Source organism: Pinus taeda (assembly GCA_000404065.3). Lineage (NCBI taxonomy): Eukaryota > Viridiplantae > Streptophyta > Pinopsida > Pinales > Pinaceae > Pinus > Pinus taeda. The sequence goes on along the minus strand of APFE031546335.1, from coordinate 36,475 downwards.
TTTGTAATGTTTAATTGCCACTGGAAGATGTTATGTATGCATAGCTTGAAAGTGTCTTCTTAGATACATGTTCAAATGCAATTATGCATGGTCTCATTTATCAGTCTAAAAGGGGCAGGGTAGCCGAATTTTACATGTCAAAGTCCTGTGGCTGTTCCAGTCTTTGTTTAAGTCGGGAATCACCAGCTTGCTACATCTTCACCAACTTGTTGCTATCATGGATACATACAGGAGGGATTCTTCTAGACCGCAAGATCCTTATAAATAATGAGGTTGTGCGGGCAATCACTGGGTTCTTGGAGGATATCTCTTCTTAATATTTGAAATTTGTATTAAAAGTTATTATTCATTTGCACCACATCATGTTGCAAACACGTAAGGAAGATCATAGATGAATAATTATGATGGAACAATTTCGATAATAAAATTTGGATTCAACATTAAGCTACATTTAATTTCTTTGTAAACATTCTACAAAGACATGTGGCTGCTTTGACTGGTTGTACATGTGAATATAGAGTCTTCTTGCATTTTCTTGGCTTGTATTTTTGACATGAAGTGTTTATGGTTGGACTATGTTAAATGTATTTACAGTCAGTCACAAGAAAGAACACAGTGCACAAAACGGAATTCTCATTCCAAACACTGGACTCAAGATTGGTCTATATAAGAAGAATAGGAAGAGAAAGGTAGAATATGGGAAATTTCTCGGCACATAGTTAAAAATTAGTAACAAATTGTTGTTAAATATTGTCTTCTAGTTCTTCCTCCTCCTTTAATCCAACTTGTTCTGAAGCATGAGCAACATGGTGTTGACCTTGATAGGACTGTTGATGTACTTTTGCATGTTGTGCATTTTTAGCTCCAAGTCTTCGATGGTGGCCTCTTGTCTTAGCTTCTCCATGTAATCATCGATCTCTAATTGGACTTGGTTCTTGGGTTTAGCATCAGTGAGCGAACCAATTGATGTGATCGTGTGCTTTGTCACCATGACATCCAAACTATTATACAACCGCACATATGATGCATGTATGTTTTTTATCAATGGAGTGAGCTTCTCATAGTTTTGAATCAACATCCAGACCTTTTCTTTCTCTAACTCTGCATGTTGCTTCATCTTCTTAACTAAATCAAGCAGGGCCATTTGTATTGAATTGTCCACTCTTGTACATTGGTGATGGCATCATGTATGTTCTTGATAGTTTGAACAAACTCTTTGCTCCACTAGTGCAGGCCCTTCACACAAACAACTACTTTATGAACGACGACAAATCTGTAATAAAGATTTTGCAAGCATTGATACTTCAACAAGTATCGCTTTCCTCATCTCCCCCAATGCGAAAACTACATTATGATATTGTGCTCGAAGTTGTTTTTCCTCTTTCCTCGCAACCTGCAAGTTCTTTTCCAATTGTTCATTCTTGGTCATCAGGTACTTAACATTTGAGCTTGTTTCTCCTGCATAGGCTAAGATGGATTTTAAAAGGGAAGTAGGATGCTTCCTAGTGGCTAACACTATCACCCTTTCCTTCATGAATGTAGATGATGTGTGATCATCTTAAAAGTGCTTCCTCCATGCCTATACAATATTCCTGTGCAACTGATCAAATGATAGATTGTATACATCCATGAACAGATCATCATCAAGGATCACAATATCTCCTTTCTCACTTGGTACTGGTTCTAAAAATGGAGGTGGTGGATACTGAGAGATGACCTTTGGTTCTCTCGGCATAAGGTCAGTATCTTCATTTTGTGGCTTTTGTTTCATCTCCATGTCTGTCGCTTCAATCAATTTCTCAATTTTCTAAAAAATCTCTCGATACTACATTTGTTCACCTTCTTCCTCAGTTTTTAGTTGTTCTGACTCATCAACTTATATGGGTGCTTTTTTCTCTGCCATAGCACTTTGTCCTTTTTCTTCCTCCTGTTTCTACTTCTCTTCTCTTTCTCTCCTCTTCAACTCCATTTATTCCTTCAACTTCTTCTCCATCTCATGCACCTTTAGTTTTTCTTCCTTTAGCCTTTGCTTTTCTCTCTTCCTTCACTCTACTCTCTTTATCTCCTGCTCCCTCTTTTCTTCCACTCCTAAAGCTTCCTTCTCTATGATGGGATCTACCTTCATATTGCAACCTTAATCTCCCTCTAGGTCCTCAATAACCTTCCTCTTTCCCTTATCCTTCACTAGATTGCTGCCTTTTGTTGTTGTTGTTGTTGCTTCCAAAGAAGTTGTTGTCTATAGAGAAGCCTTCCAAGATGTTGTTATACTGACCGGGTCACGAAGTTTAGAGGCATTGTAATAGTACCTTCAAGGGTCCTCCTCTGGCCAATGACATGCCTCGTGGATTCATGGAAAGTACACTCTTGCATTGTGGTCCTTTAAAATATAGTGGGGATCATATAGATTAAAGCCTTTGGTGTCGAACTCAAAATTCACTATCTCCTTAGCCTCAACATTAACATATTTCAAGCTCTTAATCTCATATAAACCAATCCGTAAAGGAAGAGCGGGTCATTGCACTTTCTTCTTCCTATGCAGTCCTACTGATAACCCTGTAGAGAGGTGATATGAAACTTCTTGCATGATCATCTTGTCAATGGCATACCTTGGTATAACATCTAGAGGCTTCTCCCCGCTAAACACTCTAATGAAGGTGCCACCTGGTGAGGCATACCAATCTGCAATGTTTATTATTGCCTCCATTGCTTCTCAAGACATGCACGGTGGATCCTACTCAAGGATAAGCTTGTATAAGAGGATGATAAAATGGTTAGTTAGCCTTGCCATCACTCTTCAATATATTCAATCTCAAAGAAACTTGCAATATATGTTGATGACAGACTCTTATCATGTCCATCTCTATCTCATGCCAGGGAATTGCTGTTGGGAACAGATTGCATTGAGTAAGTATGCGACATGTAAAACCTTGCTTGCTCATTCTTGGGAAGATTCTGAGCCTTAACCACATCAGTCTTCAACTGATGAGCCAACAAATCCAACCAGTTGAAAGGCCTCCCATCATTCACCAACTAGTCTAGTAAGACCACCCACCCTTCAGGAAATGTTTTTGTTTTCTCTTGACCATATATTCTGCAGCTAAATATGATCAAGAACTGATAAGCCTTCTTGAGGGATTTTGTCTTGTAAACATGGGTAGGTGTCTATCTAAACTTTGATGGCTCTTTCACCCAGCACGTGACAATGTCTCCAGTGTTCAAATAGCTATGGGTGGTATAGAAGGGTGAGTCCATGTGCTTCACCGGCTCGGGTAAGTGATACATTTGTTTAAAGTTCTCTACCCTGAAGGTGGCAAGCTCTCTTCTATTGGCACTTATCAGTGTCATAGTATGTTCATCTGGGTGTGAGACAATCTAGCTAATGATGTCTACACATGGCAAGGTGGGGTACCTGCATGCAACCTTGTATAGACCTGATCGGTGGATGCTAAGATAAACCTATTGATCCTCTTAGTCTTTGTTGAATTTTTCTGCAAAAGTATCTTTGATTTATTTCCTTGTCAGTGTTGTTTCCATGTTAGTGTTGTTCCCTTCTTGATGAACAACTAAGTGTCTGCATAAACTGGTAGATCAATTGATATATGCTCAATTGCTTCCCCATTACAGCACCGATGGTTTCCTTTGATGCATCTCCCTTGGATTCCATGTTGACTATAACTACTAAAGATATTCTCAACAACTGTTTTACCTATGGGACAAAGAGGGCACTCATGGAATAAAATGTTAGCTTAAAAACCAAAGCAACTTCACGAAAAGATCAAGCAACAAGTTTGACTCATTGTGGGAAAGATTACACAATTTTGGCTGACAGAGTTCACTTGCTGACTGTGGGAACTGTGCATAGCGCAGTCCCAACAATCAGTCGAGAAGCTTGATGACTGCAACTATGCAATGCACAGTTCAGTCTGGGCCAAGGCCAAGAGCTACTATGCATTGTGCAGTCTTAGTGACCAAGCTAGGAGGGTGGCTCCTGGAACTGCACAATGTGCAGTTGGAGCCAACCCCGGGTAGGATCTGTGTAATTCCAGAAGCCAAGGAAGAGGACCTGAGCTCCCATATCGCGCAGGAGTGTGAGATACAGAAAAGGGGACCCATATCTGCCCATGGGGAGTGTGAAAATCAAGAATATCTGAAGGATGATGTGATGTTGAGTGCAGATCTAACTATGTGTTGAGTGCAAAACAGGGTAACCCATGCAACACTTAGGAAAGGCAACGTAAAACTTGAAAAAACACTTTTAAAATCTAAAACAAGTTAAAATGTCAGTAGTCATTCAAAGAAAGAAGTGAAACAACACTTTCACAAGATTAACAACAAAAGGCAACAGAAAAAGAAGTAAAAGACAAGAAAAGAAAAACTCTCTCAGAAAAGCAACGATGATCACACCAAAGGCTCCATGATCTACTTGGGAATGCTAGAACTCCAAGATAGAGTGTGAAAATGAGCTCTAGTACTGTTGATTAAAGATATTTGGTCAAGTTAGGGTTTATGACGTGCATGCCTAAAATCAAGGAAAAAGTGACAATTGGAAATAGTTTCTAAAATAACTCAAGTGCCTCAATCGGGTTGCTAAAAATAGATCCCTATTTTTTAGGGATTTTTTTTCTTTTTCTTTTTTGAGAAAAATGCCATGAATTTCCCCAAAAGATTGCAAAGTTCTCGGAAGGACTAGGAAACTTTTTCGTTCACGCACTGAGGAGTTTCTGAGCACAGTGGGTTTTACATAATTTTTGGGTAGAGTGGCTCTTAGTTGCCTCTCTTGTGTATGCATTTCCCAGCTCAAGGCTTGCTTCCATCCAATATTGTGCATTTCCTGAGCTCAAGGCTCATTGGCAGTCAGGACTGCCCAGTTCCCAAGAGCAAGTCCCTCAAGAATTACGCAGTTCTCTAAGGAAAGCCCGTAACTGTCAAAGAACCAAGTCAAGAGATCGACTTGTGGGTTAGAAAATGAACTAAGTAAGAAAACAAAAGCCATGATGAAAATAAAAAGCCTCAACCAAAGCACAAGTACTTGGATGATTACAATATCAACTTATGTGGTTTAGAAGGGAGGCTCCAAAATGAAGTATCGGCAAAATTTTGGAGGGTGGTTGTAGTTGCTACAACATGTTGCTGATATAGTATATTTTTGGTTTTTAAGCTTCATGGATCTTCGATATGATGAGGATATGTATTTTTTGTTGCATCTATGACATATTACTATGTTGATTTTACTTTTGTACCTATGTGGAGATGGTGGTTGCTAGTGGATTTTATGATCTTGTTGCATGATCTTCATTGTTGGGATGGTGATAGGCAAGGCATTGAGTGGCCATGCACTAGCCCATTATATTTCTAGTTCTTCTATTGTTTATGCTACACATTGAGAGAGTATATCATTGCTCATGGGGGCCTTGTACTTGATGCATATGCCATGGATTGTATTATCGTTATTTCTGCTATATGGAGCATATTTTGTTGCTCATTATTGCAATGTATTCATGTTATATCATTGTATTAGAGTATGCGTAGATGAGAGCATATTTTTGTGCAATTATAAAAGCCATGTATTATCATTGTTTCATCTTTTGGGAACATTTCTCATGGAGAGACCCATGGTGTCTAGTATGTCTTGTCATTAGCTATGTATGGGTCAATGGAAGTCCAAGTCATGTATTATTTTGTATATATTTAATGTATCCCCACTACATTGGGTGCATGATGTAAACTTGGGTCCATAGAAATCATGGTTTGTGATAGGTGTAGAGGAGTCATATGTCAGTCATATGTACTTGTCACATCTATGTATTTTCTCCATGAACCATTGTATGTATTGTACTTCATGGTATATCTTTTCTCAAAGTCAGTTAGAGTCATCGTTCATGAGGAGTCGTCTATTGCACTTGGAAAGGAGGCTTATTGCAGCAGGTGGATGTGTTGCTACAATAGCAGAGAAAATGTGATTACGTATTCATTACATGCTTAAGGGGATCACGTTCAATTTTTAGAGTTTACATGGTATTGTCTAGAGGTGCCGGCAACATAGTTCATGTTCCACATGCTTATATTGTAGGAGATACCTCTATGGGTTGCATCAGTATGGTGTTGAGTATGACAGGGGGAGTCCTTCTCTCATCCAACACATTATTGGCATTGTCTCAAATGTTGATATGGCCCTTTTCCATTGATGTCAAAGGGGGAGAAAATTTGGATGGATAGAGATCAGTTTCAAAGTTACATCTTTTGTGTTGGACAATATATGGAGATCATCCTCAGATGTTTGATTAAGGTTGATAGCAATGCCAAAGGAGAATTTTGTTGGTGTTGTAGTGTTGGAATTGATGTCAACATGGTCATGGTGCTACTCATCATATGAATATGTCTGCCTAATGATGTTAGTAGTCCTCTTGATGTGTGATGAGTGTTTTTCTTGATGATCTTGTTCGTTGGCATTGATGTCAACATGGTTACGACAAGACCTAGTGTAGGATATGCCTCTACAGGTGTTCAATGAATTGATGTTGCTACTACAGGTGGTTGGACTTCTGCTATATGTTTTTCATATTCTTCTACATGTGCTAGAAGCATTAGAGCGCTAGGATATTCCAACACATAGGAAATAATTAAGTATAACTTGCTCTAGTGTATAGTTAGGTAAAGTATGTTTCTTTAATATGTACTTTTTGTAACTTACAATCTAACGAGCATGATATGTTCTACACATGAAGTGATCCAATGGTTCATTTATTTCCTCAGTATTACTGACACTTGATCTGTGGCTTAAACCTCGATTGGTCCATGATCTCTATTTAAAGAGCATGGAGGGTCATTTGTTAAGTGACTGTTTATGAGAGAAGCTTATGTAAATTTTCTTTCTTTTACATTAATAAATTTCCTGAAGTGGCCGCATTGGCTGATCCGAATGGAAAATGGCCCCCTTTTTTTTTTCCTCTAGAAAAATCAGTAACATTTCATTGATGATCAGTTTTACATAAGAGTCTGTTTTTACATAATATTTCAGTTCTTCTTGTGTTGCACTACCACGAAGGGTATGCTGTTAGTGTACTATCAGTATGTTGTTCTTGCCATCAAAATTACAAAAAATGATTACAAAATATATTAGTCTAGGTCTGTAGAGCTGTAGTCTAAATAAAAATAGATGCTATGGTGCTGCACGCTGATCCAGAGTTGGATACCCTGGATCTATATAAGGTCGATGGTAAAAAGTATGCTCCTGCTGATTGATGATATCCTTGATCTCCCATATGCCTCTGTCCATCAACGCTGCCTCCTTGGAAAGCTTGTCGGCACTCCTATTATGCTCCCTGTAGATCTGAGAGATGGATATATGGTTAAATGCAGATTTGAGTTCAAGTGCATCATGTAAGATAGTGCTAAGTGAGTGCATGTGACATGTTGCAGAGCCATTTATCCAATTAATGATGATCTGAGAGTCCCCATAAATGTTGATATTAGCGCAATGGTGTCGCAGGGCGAAGTGGAGTAGATGGCGCAGGGTAATGAGCTCGGCGAAGTTGTTTGTCCCGGCTCCTAATCCTGCTTTGATCCTGAAGTGATGATTTTCGTTTAAGTGGAGGATGAATCCTCCACCACAGCTGTGTGTGTTGGCAGCGCCATCGAAGAAAGCCCATGGCTTGCTGGAATCGATGGGGGGAGGCGGACCAGGTAGGCGAGCATTTTGTGGTGGAGGATCAGGCAGTTCTCTTAAAGCAGCGATAATGCTAGCCTCCAACAAGGGCCAGTGGATAGGCTTGTTCTCAAAAATGATGTTGTTTCGTGATTTCCAGATTGCCCAGTTTACAATGATGGGCAGATTAATCATTTTTGACCCATTTTTATTCTTACCCCAATCCGTCCATGCCCTGATCATATCCAATCCTGACCATTCGCCAGCATAATTTATGTGTGGCTTTATATTGCACCAAACGGATCTTGTAGCCCGACACTGCAAGAATAAATGGACAATGGATTCCGAGTCAGCCTTGCAAAATACGCACCAGGTGGGTCCGTGAAAGGCGCGTTTCATGAGCTGGTCTCCTGTGGGGACTTTATTCCTCAATAAACACCAGCTGAAAAGTCTTGATCGAGGGGAAGCAGATAATTTCCAAAGGCTCTGCCACCAGCTAGCGCAGTCTGTTGGTTTCTTGCCCTCAATAAGATGTATATACCCGTCTTTGGGAGTATAAACACCATGATCCACTTTGTGCCAAATAAGCTCATCCGGACCCTCTGTTATGTGAATATGTGATTCCATTAAAGCCTCCCTGTATTCGTCCCAAGTCGTGTGCCATCTCTGCGGGAGGCTTAGTTGAATCGCAGATTTCCATGCCTGATGGAATATATCTGTATGATCGGGATCAGCTATCTGAGATATGACCTTTATGTTGTGAGCTGAAAGGTATTTGATGAGTTCTTGAGGGAGCATATGTCTACCACCATAGCCGGACCAAGGGTCAAGTCCAATTCTGGCTTTGTTTCCTGCTCTGATTCGCCAAACCAGATTGTCCCTGATGAGAGGGAGTGAGAGTAGAAGAGCCTTCCAAATCGAAGATATGCCTGTTTTATTCCATCTCGGAAGTCTAGCCCAGTCAAGTATGGAGAGAGGCCAAATGTATTTGTGGTAAGTGATCTTGGTCCATAGACTTTGTGATGTCAGAAGGGCCCATCCCATCTTACCCGCTAGTGCCATTGCAAAAGACGGGAGCTCCTTTAACCCCCAGCCACCCCATTTCTTAGGAAGAGCAATCTTGTGCCATCCAATCCAAGCAAAAGTACGTTTGTCCTGATGCCCGGTCCATAGGTATCTGTTACAGAGCTGCTGCAATTTTGCTAAAATGTTCCGAGGGATCCATGCCATAGCCATCCAAAATACAGGGGTGGCTTCGAGTACAGATTTTATGAGAATTAATCTTCCCGCCCTGGAGAGGTATCTGTGACTCCAGCATGACAGTCTCTTCTCAATCTTAGATACTAACCATACCCAATCCGTGATCTTCTGACTGGTCGGCTTGAGCCAGTAGCCCAAGTATTTGAGCCCCCTTTCCAGTGGCTGAGTGCTGTATGGGAATGCCATGTTAGCGGTGTGAGATTCGTTTACCGATGTGCCTGTCATGGTGATAGATGATTTTGCAGCGTTTACTTCCATGCCCGTAGCCTTGGAGAAGAGTGCTAGGATGTGTGAGAAAGAAGTAGTATCATGTACGCTGCCATCCAGCAGAATAAGAACATCATCTACAAATAGTAGATGGGTAAGGTAGCAGATGTCGGATATTTTAAGACCCCTGATGGTACCTTCCCTATTAGCAGTGATGAGTAGTCTGCTGAGAGCTTCGATGACCAAGAGGAAGAGTAATGGCGAGAGTGGGCATCCCTGACGAAGCCCTCGTTCAGTGAAAAAAATGAGAGGCGGATCCATTAATCAGGATGCTGAAAGTGGGGGAGGTGATGCAAGCCATGATCCAGTTGATGAGAGGGATAGGGAAACCAGTATGAATGAGGATCATTTTGATGTAAAGCCAGCTTACCCGGTCAAATGCTTTGGAGAGGTCGATTTTTAGCAGGATACATCGAAGATGTTTGGTCCAGATGGCGTGTATAGCTTCTTGAGCCGAGCCAATGGCTTCATGAATCTGCCGGTCCTCTAGAAAAGCAAATTGTTGGGGAGAGATATGACGGGAAAGAATGGGCTTGATCCTGTTTGCAATGATCTTGGATATGATCTTGTAAAGCACATTGCAAAGAGATATGGGGCGGAATTCATCAAAAGTGGATGGATGATCAGTTTTGGGAATAAGGGCAATGAAAGTAGAGTTGATGGCATGGTATATGCTACCTGTAGTTCGGCTTTCTTCTACCACCTTAAGAATTTCCTCGCCCAGAAGTTCAAAAAACGTTGCGTAGAACTCGATAGTCCATCCATCAGGACCCAGGCTCTTCTCCTTTTTGAACCATTTGATCGTGCTTTCTAGTTCAGCCATCGTGACAGGAGCTTCTAAATCTTCTGCATCATCCTCCTCAATAAATCGGGGGAAATGACCTGCCACATTGATGATTTCTGCCAGATTTGTGCCTGCTGGATTTTTGTAAAGGTTTCTAAAGTGAGAGGTTCCCAAATTTGATAGCTTATTAAAAGTGTCCGCCATACCTCCCTCTGGCATAGGAAGATTCCAAATGGTATTTGCCACCTTCCTACCTTTTGCGAAATTGTGGAAGAATCTGGAGTTTTCATCTCCCGCTTTCAACCAAGTGGCTCTACTATGAAGCCTGATAGATTCTTCCCTCCCTTTAAGGATGATGTTCTTTTGGTTCTCCAGATCCACCAGCTTATTCTTGTCCTCCTGTGATATGAATCCTAGATTTCGTTCATCCAGGAGATCTGCCAAGTCATTTTCGATCTTCGTGAGTCGCTCGTCTTCAATTTTCTTTTTCTCCTTTGCCCAGTTGATCACTAGGTGTTTCAGCTCTGTGAGATTCTTAACAAAGCCCCTGGAAAAAGAGGGTTCTCGGTCGATGGGGTGTGCATTCCAGTATGATGTGACCAATCCAGAGAAACTCGGATCTTGTAGCCACAAATGGTTGAATTTGTATGGGGCCTTGGGTTTCTGATGAGGCCCAAAAATTTCCATGGCAATTGGGTGATGATCTGAAATGCCCCCAGTGCAAACCCATTGTTTGAAGGATTGCAGCCGATGGATCAGGGGTCCTTTCATCAAAAATCTATCCAACCTTCTGGCCAGTGCAACATCTCCTGTTCTTCTGTTTCTCCAAGTGGGTTGCGGCTTCTGAACAGGTATGTCAATGAAGTCATGATGCTCCAGTAACCCACTAATGTAGTCTGTGATAGGATCAATCTGAGCCGCCCCTCCCCATGATTCGGAGTATCCGATGGAAAAATTCAGATCACCTCCTATAATGGTATGGTCAATTGATAGGAGGTTTCTGCTGAGTAGGTTTCTCCAAAAGATTTCCCTATGGTGACAGGTCCCATAGATATTGACGATCCTCAGGGGACTGCCAAGATCACTGCAATAGATATCTGCGCCAAGGAATCCCTGTCCACCCCAAGAAGACTCCAGCTTGATAGAAGTGGGGTTATAACCTAGTGCCAGACCTCCGGACCTTCCCATAGCATCCGAGGCAATAAAGTTCCATTTGGTCCCGACAGAGGCTAGTGCACGAATACAGTCTTCTGCAGATCCAAGGGTTTCTTGAAGGAGGATGATATCCGGGTTCTCGACTTCAAAAAGTCGTTTAAGGGCTAACTTTTTTGGGGTGCTAGCCAGGCCCCTACAGTTGAAAGAGATAAATTTCATGGCGGACCAGTTTTTGGGGGGTTATCTGCTCTAAGGACCCCAACGATGGTAGCTTGTCGCCCAGCAGCAACTTCAGCACTCGCATTTTTGATGGCTTTTGAGAGGTATGATTTTCGACCTCGGGATGATGTGAAACCAGGATCCAGGGGAACAATACCCAGGCCCGAAGATGGGGAGGATTCCGGGCGATGCACACGGGGACGGAGGGAGTAAGAATGAGATGATGATGATTTAGAAGAGGGAGGCGAGGGAGGCGGAGAAGGGAATGAAAGCGAGGGCGGGGCAGATGAGAATGAGGAAGGAGGGAGGGGAATATCACATTGTACCATAGTGCATGCAGTAGAGGTAATATGCGGATATGATAAATCAGATGTAATAGAGAAAGAGTTTGGAAGAGTATCCGGAGTGCTTGCGGCCGCTGCAGCTGCCTGTGCCCTGGTCATAGGTGGTGATGGCGAATTTCTCTGTTGCTCGAGCTCATGTGGAGGCGGGATAGGTGGTGCTGCACATTGCAATGGCGATCGCTGACCAGTAGAGAGTCCCGTTGTCCTCGGTGGGATTGGTGCAGATGCATGGGCCCCTCCGGCTGATGGTCGAGTCTGATTGGGTGACCCTTCCTGGCAGGTGATAAGAGGGCAATCTTTGTACACATGCCCTATTTGGCGGCATCTATTACATCTGAAGGGCACCCCCTCGTAATCCAGCAGCTGAGCTTTACTGAACATCCCCCATCTCAGAGTCATCTTGCCTTCTAAACCCTCCCTGGTATCCAAATAGACCAGTATCCGCGCCATGATCTTCTTATTTGTGTCCTTGTAGGATCAATCATGATCCAAGTAAGTTCCCAGAGCGTTCCCTATTTTGATGAATGCTTCCTCGGACCAATATTGTATCGGGAGACCCGGCAGACGAACCCATATAGGTACAGTGCCTATCTGCTCTCGATCTGGATCGAAAAGAGGGCTCCATCTTTTCAGGAGTACTGGAGCCGTCTCGATATGCCAATATTGCGCCAAAACGGTGTTTGTGTGCTCCTCTTCTGCAAAATGGATGGAGAACCACCCCCTAGGTAGTTCAATTACATCTGGCAACTCTGAGAACAATCCACCCCAGATTTCATTTGCCCATGCCTTCAATCTTTCTGCCGAGTATGTACGCCCACGCACATGCCCTACCAAGGTCGTGCGGGCCAATGCCATGGTTTCTTCGAAATTCGATGGGTCGCCGAATTGAACTGAGATATCCTTCACCGTTTCCCTTACGCACTTTGTCTTCTTGGATCTCGGGGCAGTAGGGTGATCAGCGAGAGGGGTTGAGCCTTCAGCCCTAGGGGAGCGGTTTATGACCTGAGGGATTTGGGTCGGCATACTGAAGCTGCCCGATCTCCTAATACCAGTCGGAATTGAGGGGTTTTGCCTCTGATCCGAGTCAACCACAGAGGGGATGGGGGGCACCGAGATGGGTGGGATCCTTGCAGAGACGGAGGTAGAAGACGCAGCCGAAATAAGCGGATCAGAGAGGAAATTCCTGCGGGGGGGTGATGAAAAATCTATGGTGAAATCTTCAGGCGAGAATGTAGATAGAAGAACGGCGGAAACTGGTGATTGCGGCGAAGCTTTGAGCAATTGCGAGGCTAAGGGAGTAGGTAGAGAAACCCTAGGTGCTTCAGAGAAGTCGGTGGGGTTCACGGTAACGGCTTCAGGTGGATGAGTAGGATAACCGAATATGTCAATGCCTTCAAGAGGGTCGACAGTATAGTCAACCAGCTCGGTCTCCTCGCGGTTCTCCATCCCGGCCAACTGTAGGAAAGTCCGGTTGCTTTCAGTACCGAAACCACTGACCGATCCGCACTTCCCCCGATATGCTGTGCTCCTGCGGCTAGGTTAGCCGAAACCCTTACGGTGACTTCGCGCGGTCTCTCCCATCCGAGGCCTCGGAAAATGGCCCCTTGTATTGGTTATCTATGGTACTCATCCACCCATGGTATTCATTCACCCACGGAATTAACCCATGGTATTGTAAATGGCATCTGCCCGTGGTATTTTAAAATCCACCCACGGTATTCATTCACCCATGGAATTGACCCATGGTATTGTAACTAGAAAAATATATAAGTAACAAGTCACATTTTGTAAAAGGACAGATTGTACGCCACAATGTAGCCTTTACAGTTCAGAGGCATGTAGCCACACATCTCTTCTCAGAGATAAGCTACCATTGC
>APFE031546335.1:0-20922 GCA_000404065.3 Pinus taeda | reverse complement strand
GACCCATGGTATTGTAAATGGCATCTGCCCGTGGTATTGTAAAATCCACCCATGGTATTCATTCACCCATGGAATTGACCCATGGTATTATAACTAGAAAAATACTATAAGTAACAAGTCACATTTGGTAAAAGGACAGATTATCCACCACAATGTAGCCTTTACAGTTCAGAGGCATGTAGCCATCACATCTCTTCTCAGAGATAAGCTACCATCACCTTAGCTGGTTTATTTTCACTTGGGTTTTAATAAAAAGTTTCTTTGTGGTTTTGTTTATTGGGCATTCTCATATTTTTCTTCTCGCAATTCAAGTTTTCAGATCTTGGGGGTCTCTCCCCCCAAGATCCATTTCAATCTCTTAGATCTTGGGGGCCTCCCCCCAAGATCCGGATCAGTGGTATCAGAGCAGGTTATGATTCCATGGGAATGAGGGTTTGATGCATATTTCAGTTTTAAATTTTGCATCAATATTCAACAAAATTCAAGCATGTGCTACAACCTCCATACAACACTTTCTTAGGTCAAGCAGGAAGAATTTTTCTTTTTTCATTCTTTTGCAGGAATTTTTTTTTTGGGCGGCGACTTTGCATATCAGATCTGAAACATTTGGTACAAAATTTACAAAAACAAATACCAGATCTGGATTCCTCTCGAAAAATCACCCAATTTCAAAAAAAAAAATGGGTCGAATCAGAGTTCGGATGTGGGAGATATCGCTGACTTAAAATCAGCTATTTTATAAGAATTTTTGTGACGGCGGAACTGTTGCAGCACAAATCTGAGATCTCAGAGTGTCCAGATAAGGATTTCCAACTCATGGGAAGATGCAAAATGATCTTTCTTCTTCTAAAAATAGGTTATAATAAATATTCTGAGTTATATTGACTGAGTTATGCCCATTTTAATTCTGGAGCAGCATTCGGAGTGGGTTCCCATTGGAGACGTGCCCTCCCACCTTACTTTAGTAGGCACCTGCTTCACATTCATAAGTTTCAACATAGCAGCATTCGGCTTTGGTTATTTGGAGATGTGCCCTCCCACCCCAGGCTATGTAGGCACCTGCTACTTCATCAGCAACCAACATCACGGTTATGGGTCATCCACAAACCCACACTTCATCGAAGTTCATTTGCTGGGCCGCACACTGTCAGTATCACAGTTGGTCACAAGCATTACAGGGTATCTCTATCCTCGGATCTTCGTTCGTCATGGTTATGGGTCATCCACAAACCCACACTTTATCAAATTCCATTTGCTAGGCCGTACACTGTCAGAATCACAGTTGGTCACAAGCATTACATGGTATCTCTATCCTCGGATCTTTGTTTATCAGGGTTTTGGGTTAACCACATAAAACCCTTATCTTCAATGGCTCTTCATATTCAACAAAGGCTTTGCAGGAGGGAACTCTACGCAATGGGGACCATTGCTTCTTAAGGAGGGAGGAATGATCCGAATGGAAAATGGCATCAACCCATGGTACTTATCCACCCATAGTATTCATTGACCCATGGAATTTACCCATGGTATTGTATATGGCATCCGCCCATGGTATTGTAAAATCCACCCATGGTATTCATTCACCCATGGAATTGACCCATGGTATTGTAACTAGAAAAATACTATAAGTAACAAGTCACATTTTGTAAAAGGACATATTGTCCGCCACAATGTAGCTTTTACAGTTCAGAGGCATGTAGCCATCACATCTCTTCTCAGAGATAAGCTACCATCGCCCTAGCTGGTTTATTTCCACTTGGGTTTTAATAAAAAGTTTCTTTGTGGTTTTGTTTATTGGGAATTCTCATATTTTTCTTCTGGTAATTTCAAATTTTCAGATCTTGGGGTCTTTCCCCCAAGATCCATTGCAAGTTTTCAGATCTTGGGGGTCTCTCCTCCCAAAATCCATTTCAATCTTTTAGATCTTGGGGGCCTCCTCCCAAGATCCGGATCAGTACCTCGATCTTGAAGTCCTGTTGAGGCCATTTCTATAAAACTTCATAACTAGGAAATAAACAAGAATCTCCTCCCTTTCTTGCTTGGTTGCCTGCTCAGCTACTCGCACTCCCTCCTGGAATGAGCAGTTATGCCTATTGTTATTGCCTTCTGCTATTGGAAATCACAAATTCCCCCCAGAAATCTAAAATTGGAAACCCTTTGAGAAATTCCTTTGTGTGAACTTTTCTCTTCCTTGCTCAGCGTTGATCTGCCACTGCAAAAAATACTACAAAATCACTGCACCCAGATCTGCTCAACAAACTCTCTGATCTGCTCTCCAAAACTGCTTTCTAGCAATATCACTAACTGTTGGAACTGCTACTGAGCTGTTCAAACTTTTCCTACCCCTGCGACTGGAAATTGAACCCTCTACCCAGCAATTCGACCTACGTAGACCTAGAAATTGTGCTGCAAAACTCCCTCTGAACCTGCACAAATTTCCTCCTCGCTTTTGAGCTTCTGTTATGTCTTCAACACTATAAGGACTGAAAATAATTTAAACAACTATTTACTCTTAACAGAATATGAATTCTTCATGACCCTGCTTAAAATTTAAGGAAATTTCATATATCAAATTGATAGATTTGATGAGAAGTACCTACCCGGTTTCCTGTAGATGAACAGGCTTCAAAATTGCTCCAACTCTCGCTCCCGTTACCAAAAGACCATAACCTCCCAGCCAAACTAAGTACAACCTAGGTGCTCAGTCCAGAATGCTTCTCAATTGTTCCAATCTGTTACCCCATGCCCAAAAAGCTTAGAACAAACAAGGCTCAGCCCTTACTGTTGAGAACTTTGTGTTACAAATTTTCCTCCTCTCCACTGTACTTCCTCCAACCGACCTCTGATTCTTCATTTCTTTTCCCACCTTCTCAAGATAACCTTCCCTCTTTTTAAATCTCCATTCACCACCTCCCTCCATCTCCGTGTCCTAATTTTGATACGTGTTGATTTTATAAAACAAAATCCGATTTGTTTTGGTGATTTTATTCAAATATCTAAATTTGATTTAATAAAGTTTATTTATTATTTTAATGATTTAATTTAATTTATAATTTTACTTTATTTAATTTCATAAATTTTAATTTACAAATTAAAATTTAACATTAAAACTAACATTTTTTGTTCGTTTGAGGGTGTATCATATATATAATGCGTTACATATGGGTCCATGCATACGTAGCTATCGTATGGAGGCCTCGTATGTATGCTAATACTTGTATTTTATTTATAGCTATAGGTGGGTCATTACAAACACCGCTTTGATACCATGTGAAATTTTCAATTCTATTCTAGCAACTAAAAATTATTCTTCTAATTGATTAATTATTTATTTGCTATGGCAAATAACAAATAAATCACAACCGCAATGTTTACCATAAAAACACTGCGGAAAATAAAAATGTTGGAACTAAGAAATATAGAGCACAAACAAAAAATTTGACACAGTTATTTTTGGATAAATGTCCCCAGAAAAACCCAACTTGGGAAAACCAATGCAACTGAGATGAGGGTGTTATTATTATGCAACAATGAAATAATCTGAGTACAATCTATGGATGCCTAGTTGGATTTTATAATCTCTCGTTGGATCACTAACAGCCATGATTAGATCCCCATCAACAACTAAGATCATCTCCAACTTGATCCATGTGAGTTTCTAGAGAAATCTCACCATTCTCAATTAATTCCTATTAATTAATCACTTTTCCTAAGTTAGGCTTAGGAAATATTTAATTATTGATCAATTAACTTAATTGAGTCATCTCTAGATGATTTCTCTTGAAACTTTTTATGGGTTTTGGAGATCTTGTGTTTCTTAGTCTCTCTGACCAAAGTCAAGACTAGAACATTGGTCTGATGCTACAAAAACTAACATGAACCCCGTTCTACTTAGAACGGATTAAACGCCTTGAAAATCAATTTCACAAGTTGGATAAGTTAGATGTGCAATTAAAGAAATTGAATGAGAACTAGGATAAGAAGTTGGATGAGAAGTTGGAGCAACAAAATTAGCAAGATGGCCAACTTTGAAAACACGTTGAAAGAGAATTTGCCAGGTATGCTAGCTCGAGGCATACAAAAGGAACACCATTGGGCTACCAAGCACATTGAGCCAAAAAGAAACTTCTATCTCGAGACTATGTAACCATCCACAACCCTCTTCAAGTCTACACAAGAATAGATTAATAACATATGGTTTTGTTCTCCTATGGTGGACTTGTACATGTTTGATGGTTCTAACCCATCAAGTTCAGTCTTCTAGATGGAACATTACTTTGATCCTGAATGATGGCAATGGTCTGAATGGCATAAAATAACCTTTGTGGGCTACTTCGCTTGTAGTTAGTTTGTTAGAGGTATCCATGCAAATTTCAAGGGAGATGCTCACTATTTGGGGCACTACCAAATTATACCAAATAGGCTTAGTCATTGACTTTATCCATCCTTTCAGAATTAGCCATTCATATATAGAACTTAACAAATCCTTTCTATAATGAATGTCTCATTAGTGGCCTCAAGGAGGATATTCAAGCATAAGTCATAATGCAACATACTATTGCATGGTTGGAAGCGACTTAGAGGGCCCTAGAAACAACAACAATGATCAATATGCAAGCAAAAAAATTAGCATTCATTCATTGCATTCGTCCTCCCTAGGTTAATTCCCCATGCACAACTCATCATCCCTTGAAAGTACAAAGGTTGTCTCCTGTGGAACTGGCAAACCACCAAACACATCAACTCTACTAAAGTTGTGATGAAAAATATGCTCTACGTCATTGGTGTAAAAAAAAATTATTCCAAATTGATATGACTACTCGAGCATTGACTGAAGACATGTTAACGAAGAGATGTTGGAGTTATACGTTGAAGACACCAACATTTACATGACATCAAACATCCATTTCCTCATGAAGAACCCCTAATCTTCCTACATGCATTATCAAGCATATTGACAACACAAACCTTGAAATTCATGAACAAAATTAAGCACAGCAAAGTCATAGTCCTAGTTGACAATGCCAATACTCACAATTTCATTCACAAGAGAGTGGTAGAAGAAACCCATTGTTTTGTACACACAATGCACAACTTTCAAATCACGATTGCCAATGGAGGTATGATGAAATGTGAGGATAGATGTGAAAATGTCAAACTCTAGATGGGAGTGTAATGTCCCCATTTTTATTTTTCTCCATAGTAGAGCCAGCGTGGATTTCCAGGGCTAGGGATGGCCAGGTCAAGGTCAACATAGGTGACAAGGTCCTCAAGTGGGATTCAAGAAGAGAGAGCAAAGGAAAACATGGAAAGTTTGACTCCCTTTGGAGAGGACCATTCTTAATACAAGATGTGCAAGGAAACAACACCTATTTTCTGCAAGATCTGAACAAAACTGACTTAGATGAAGGCCCTGTCAATGGCAGGATGCTCAAGCACTATTTTGACTACCTTCCATAAGTACAGCTGACCCACTTTTGTACATAATTTGTTGTATAGAGACTCTATATGTGTTGTATATATTGTTGTTTTGAAGTATGAAAATGAGATTGTTTGAGGAACAATACAGCCAACGAGCAAAATGAAAAGACATGCTGCGTTTCAGTTCATCAGTCTACATTTTGAGGAATCTATGGTGACAGAACTTCAAAGTTTCAGAAAAATGGCCAAAAGACCAGGCACACTGACCTGCTGTTCTTGGCCTTTCAGAAGGAAAGACCATCCCCATGTGGAGCCACTGTTGGATACCTATACCAATAGGTTTCATATTTCATGATTGGATATCAAAAGTCCAAATATGCTCTGCTTTGATAAAGGCAAAGATCCCATATTTTCCTAAGAAGACAAATGTCTGTACCAGTTATGATAAGAACTCAATTTTTTATGGGTGGCCCAACAGTCTAATCTGGATCATGCCATGTTTTGAATTTCCTTGTTATAGAATAGAGAATGAAATCTGTCCAAACTGTCTAATCTTGGCAGATCAGTAGATAGGTAGAGAAACAAAGGTTCCCAACTTCTTAATCTGGGACCTTGGAAGGAATAAGGGTTGCATTAGATAGGGAATGAGAGAAAAAGCCAATGAAAAGAAAAAGGCATTCAAAGGGTCTGCAATTCCAAGTGCACCCTCCAAGAAGGAACAAAAAATGCTAGGAGAACTAGTTGGGTAGGTAGATGGGGTTGCTGAAGTGTTGTCTCTTCCAAAATTAGAGTTGCTGAAACATCTACAGGAAGAGCAACACACTGGAGCATGACTAACTCCCTTGTTTTCATCTGTATTTCACACATTACTAACACCCTTTCCCAAGCTGCTCAGAGCACAGAAATTTATATATTTGAAGTATTCTTATGGCTTTAAGAAGCCACATTTCTTGTGTAAAATCTTTTCATTTTGATCTACTCCTGATTTCAAGTTATTTTCAAAGAAAACTTGGTTGAACTAGCCCTCACTCATATGTTCCCTCCATATTAACAACTTACTCTACTACTTAGCTCCCTATACCCCATTATCCCTATTATTATAAACATCATGGTGTATAAACCCCACAATGCATAAATATCCCCTCCTTGGCACTATAGCCATAATATTCTCTCCCTGGGACTTGATTTGACACCTAGTCAGGGGCAAGAACCCATGACTTACCTTTTTGCTCCACCTCAAACCAGTTTCCCTACCCAGAGTGCCATTTTGCCTTGAAAAACCTTCAAAAAACTTGAAAAACCTTGAAAAACCTTGAAACACCTTTTAAAAGAACCCATAAAATTACTTAAAGGGGCGGAAAACATTGTAAAATCACCCTCCCCCCGCTTTATCCTAAGGTCGGGGGTTATCTGCCTTTTTTACATTATATAAAACCCATTCGACCCTTTTCCTATAGTTTGCGCCTTCATGAAAGATTTGTGCCCGAACCTTATGCAAAACCCGAAAAACCCACAAATCCTAAAGTTCCCGACCATATTATTTAAACGAATATTTTAATTGCCCGGCGGGGCCCTTCCAAACATGCACGACCCGTCGGAGGACCCGCCAGCCGTCCGATCTCCGCCGGTCAAGATCCAAGGGTGGGCGGTCGATATTGCACCCCGATCTGCCGACCGTTAATGTCCGGGGAAAGTGGTTTTGGGCCCGCACGAGGACGCGTGGCGGGCGCTAAGGCTGTTCGGAGCTCTCTCCCCGTTACCGCCTTCGCTCCAAAAGTGGTGCGGGGAACCCGCTTACCACCACTCCATTTACCGCTCTCCCTCCCGCGTCACCACAACGTCACCCTCACGTCACCTCACTTCCGTCTGCCCCCGCACCCCGTCAACCTCCACGCAGTCTTGCCACCGCATCCGCCCGCCACCGTGTCCCGCCACCCTGGCCCTTACGTCAGCGCCACGTCATCACCGTACGGCGGGCCCACCATGACGTCATGCTGACGTCATCGGCGGAAAAGCGCCAATCACGTTATTTTGCAAAATTCAACGTTATAACCGGCCTAATAAGCTGTTTTTAGTCATTTTCACATGATTAAGAGAAGGAGCCGTTAAACAAGCAGCTGCCGCGAAAATCGATCCAGACAGCAAATTTGAAGATTCTGACCGTTGAAAGTTCAGAATTCACGGTGCCAAGCCTCCACAGCTCAGCTCGCAAGTGTCCAAGCTGGTTAATCCAGGTATTTAGCCGGTTTCCCCACTTCGCCCATGCATTGTAAATTCGCTGAAAAATTCACCATTTGGCACCATTAAAAACCTTCAAATTACAGTCCTGTCTGTCACATAAAGCCAGCTAAGCAACCCTCACCACCCTAAAACCGTAATTCAGTAAACAAGTGCTTGTTTCGCGGGCCGAAAACCCCGAAATCCTTCCCGAGGTACTAGGCATTGTTCCCTTTTGCCAGTACTGCCCACTTGCTGTTAGACCAGAGAAACCTGAATAACCCTGCTGATTTCACATTGACAATTCACACCCTGTGAATTCCACAGTAAACAGATAATCCAACCTGCAACACCCTCTGCAAAGGAGCACCTCACTGTATTAGCAGTTGAGTTGAAGTCAAAAGCCCTTTTAAGCACTGATTGAAGCACTGCCTCTTTCTCTACAAACCAGCTCCCATCATGGCGTCTCCTGCAACTTCATCCATCAGTATGGCCTCACAGAGTCAGACAAACAAAGAGCTGGAAGCCCTGACACTGGTAGATAAGGATAGTCTCATTGGAGACTTTGAAGGGAGCAGGGACTTTTTGCAGTACTTCAATAGGTTAAGGGAAGACCACAAGGATGGACATGGCACATATGGGGTCTGGGAGTCAAACCTGCCCTATTACTGTCTCCCGGCTGTGAATGTTTTCCCTGAAATCATTCACCTCTGTGCTGAACATTATGATGCAGAGCATAGAGCTATCAGCACCTCATCAGGGAGGATCCTATTTCAAATCAATACTGAGTCCATCAACAAAATGTTACATTTTGATCAGACAGAGTTGCTGATCCCATTCTCCATGAATCAGTTGATGGACGCTAGTGACAAATTGACTGATGAAGAACTACAGAAAATCAGAAGAAACTTCATGAAACCGGAATGCCAGGCCACAGAGCCCCCTCCCTATCTGAATGATCAATTCAATGATGTGGGCAAGCTATTACTGGACATGATAGCCTATGTATTGGGGTACCAAAGCAGTGAGCATGTGGACAGAGGCATGCTAGCACTGCTATCTGTATACAGCCCATATCAACCCCCTGCCAAAAAGTACAACTTTGCCAAATTCATAGCCAACAGGATCCATGATCAGCTAACCAAAGTGGACAGACAGGGGGTCTTCAGATATTCAGCCTACCTTTACCATATGTTCATGTACTATCACTCTGAAGCCTTCCCATGCTATGTCAGAAGGCTGGACCATACAGGGGAAAGAAGATCTGTTATCTTCTGGACCTCAGTCTATCACAAAGTCACAATTTCACCCTATACCTATTGCGAATTTGTTGACCAATTTGTTTACCCACTCTGCTGCATGTTAATGAAGTCCCCACCTCCCAGAGTGTCCAGTGAGATAAAGAAAGCTCTGCAGCTTTCCAAGAAAAACAAAATAGGTGACTGGTACCTATATGAGCACCATACAGTCTTCAGGATCTATGGATGTGAGGTCTGCCCATATAGGCTCCCAAGATATGTGCCAATGAGGTTATTTGCACTTGAATATTACAGACAATTGATTCAATCAGACCTCACCCACTTCCATGGCTCCAAGAAAAAGGCTCACCTCAGCTTCAAAAGTGAAATGGGCCCTTACATCATGAATAGAAAGGAAGGATGGGAGGACGCAGATCTGATCCTAAAGGACAAATACAAGCTATCTTATAGCTTTCGTTGGGTCCCTTATGACCCTCAAGGAGTCATCTCGGCTAGGAGAACTAAGTATAGGCTCCTAGCCATTAAGCATTGCCAATACCCTCATATAGAACAATATGCCAATTTGCAAGAATGGCAACCAGACACTCTAGCTGAGAGTTTAACTGAGGAAGAGAGAATGCTTAAGAATGTCAAGGAGCTTGAAAAAACTATTGACCTAGATTATGTGCAGCAGGTACCCTTATTATTGCCTTACTCAGTAGGACAAGGGACCTCAGCAGCAAAGATTGCACTTCAAGCACCTGCAACATCAACATCAGCCATGGATAAAGGTAAAGGCATATTGGGAGCAGAGGATGAGCTGATAAAGGAACAGCAGACAGAGCAACAGGCTCAACAGCAGGCAGAACAGCAGAAAGAGAAGGAAACAGAGAAGGAAAAGGAAAAGGAAACAGAGCAGGAGGCTCAGCAGAAAACAGGCCAGGAGGCCCAGATGGAGACAGAGCAGCACTCAGGCCAGCAACAGTCAGGCCAGAAGCAGAAACAAGTGGAAAAGCCACAGAATGGGCTGCCAGAGACCCCTGCATTTCGAACTCCACCTCCTCAAACGCGGCAGTCCAGTGCCCCAGTCTTACAGACCCCGGCACATGAAGAAAGGGGAGTTAAAAGACACAGAGAAGAGTCCACTCCTCTCAGTGGACCTTCAGACCAGCCAGAGGCCAAAAGGCAAAGGGCAGACTCCCCTGAAATAGAAGACATCACTGAGGATGTCTTAAATATTGAAAAGGACAAGGAGAGCAGCCAGCAAACAGGAACAAGCTCCTTTCAACAGGAGCAAAACTTACAAGTCAGCTTGGAGGTGGCCTCCCAGTCCCAGCAAAGCAAGAAGCCAAAGAGCACCAAGGCTTCCTTTAAAGAAATAAAGGCCCAAAATGAGCTTCTAAGGCAAGAGGTGTACAAGCAGTTCATAGATGCTACACCGGCCATGCAAGAAAGGCTGATGTCAGTCTATGACATCCAAGAAGATAAGATGATCTTCAGCCACTTCAAACCCAAGGGACCGCAGCCTAAAAGTGCTGCAGATTTTATCAAAACAAGGGTGGAGGTCCTAGCTAGAAACATACATCCAATGGACCAAATTGAACTCCACAAGCAGGCTGGAGAAATGGTATATGCCACCCTAGTGGAAAAGGCCACATTGGCCTATGAGCTGAAGGAATCATTGAAAAATACCAACACTCAGCTAGATGTGGAAAGGATGTCCTCCAAGGCCAAGGACAACAGAATAAAGACCCTTGAGGACATCATCGTTGACTTAGGACATGATGCTAATGACCCAACAGGAGTCAAAGCCCTCATGAAGAAAAAGGATGATGACCTCAAGGCACTAAAGAAGAGATTAAAGCTGCCACCAACTGAACATCCTCAGACGGCCGAGCTTCTAGAGCAGAAAAAGATGGAGGATCAGCTAGACCTCCTATTACAACAGGATCAGAGAATAAGGGAGTTAGAGAAGGAATTGGAAGGAGCATTACAAGACAAACAGGGAGAATCCACATCCCAAGCTCCTCCAACAACTTCAACAACAGCAGCAACAGCAGCAACATCAACAACAACAGGGGCTCCTACAACAGAGGCAGCAGGAACAGCAACAGGCCAACAGGACAGCCCATCCATAGAAGATATAACAAAGGCTGTCAAGCAAATGGAGCTCCAAGCTGATGAGATAAAGAAAGCCAAGGAGAAATTGGCAGAGCTGGAGTCAAAATATGATAAATCTAAGATGACAGTGGCCGAGCAGGGCAGAGAAATAAAAACCCTGAGAGACAGGATAAAGGCCTTGGAAAAAGAGCTAAACCTAGAGACAGCCCTGGCCGAAATAAAGAGAATTTTATGGGCCAAAATAAGTAAGTCTATCACCCAGCAGTGGAAGTCCATAAAGACCATCCATCAGCAGATGGAACTACTAAACCAAGCTCGGGTAGAGATTGATAGGGCCAAAGCTGTGTTAGGAAACAGGCCAGATCAGGCCAAAAGAATGGTAGATTACCTAAACAGACATGAGGAGGAGGAGTTGGCTGCCATGGGCATTCCGAATAGGACAGAAGCGGTCCTCCTTGCCAAAAAGGTACTCACACTTAGAAGCTATGTGCAGGCAGTGGAGAGGAAATGTTCTGATATAACAAAAGATGTGGAGGAGTTCAGGGCCAAACTGGTAGAGCTACAAGCAAGAGGCCTGCCCAGTCTGTTGAGTAGTCAAGGAAAACTGATTACCCTAAATCAGTTTGCCAACAGAATGGTGACATACATGGAGAATCAGATCACTGCATCTGGCAGTTCATCTGAACAGAAAGGGCCTCCATCAGGACAAAATTTATATGATAAATTGGGAGGTCTGTTCTTCATTGAAAATGAAGTCAATCACCTTTTTGAGACTCCTCCCAATTTCTTCAAATACACAGAGGCTGATGAAACTTTAATAAAAATCAGAAGACATCAGATGCCCAAGGAAGAGTGGTGGCAGTCCATGGTCAGAATTCTGCCACGTTAGCTTCAGTCATTCGGTCACCAGGAGCCCAGGTCAAATACAGTTATAAGGCCACATACTTTTAAAGCAGATAATATGAGTAAGAGCTCAGGTGACTTAGATCAGAAATCAGTTGTTAAGGATAACATGGAAATGAAGATGGATATTTTCCTCATCCCTCAAGATGACTCTGCTCAAAACACTTATGTGAAATTCAGCATGCAGACAAAGGCTTGTTCCCGTAATGGAATTCATGGTTTGTATAAGTTTTCGTACGGAAGAATCAAGACTAAATGAAATGTTTGAGAAGGATGGAAGATACAGGACAGCATGAGGATAAAGCAAACATTTAAGGCACTTAAAGGCAAATCAGGCAGATAGACCATAACAGCTCACCAAGAGGACACACAGCTGCACAAAAGGCCACTCAGCAGTTAATTCAAAGCATTCAGCCGACTTCAACCAACTCCATAAAGCTCCAGATGTCAAAATTGCTCTGACAGCAGTTAATAGCTTTTATAGCTCATTAAAGATTGTAATAACTTCTCATCTACTTTCTCTGTCCAAGTGTAAGAGATATTTGTTCCGCTCAGATGACTCATACCTGAGATATTTTGTAACAAACTTCTATATATTCCCCCTCATTTTGATTAGGAGGGGTTGGACTCCGGATGTAAGAAACTCTCCTGTTATCTTCTCTGTAACTCTGATATTGTAAACTTTCAAACAGTTTAATACAAAGGCAATGGGATTTCTTCAAAGATGTTTGTCTATTGATCTCTTGAGGGTGTGTGGCTCAAAGTGGCAGGATTCCAGTGTATTTCATGGTTCAATAAGTCTTCCTCATAGCTCTCTATTTCACCTGTAATCACTGTTATTTCATATGTTTTCCATATCTTTCTGTATGTTTGCAAATCTAGGTAGTGAAGAGAAAGAATAGTCTTAGGATTTAGTCAACGGCTACCCTGAACTCAATCTAAACTATCTTGTATATTTTCTTCTGATACAGTATTTAAAGAGTAATTCTTCGCTGCTACCTTTAATACTATGTCATCACAATACCTTTAATACCTTTGTAATATTCAGCCTAAGTAAAGAATTCTTAACTGCTCTTTGACGGTTGTCTTCACCTCATTCTACCTATTTACAGTTTGTTTCATGAAATACACACAGGCCCTGTAGCTTTTCCCCTCACCAAACTCAAGATTCCAACAGAAAACAGTCCTAGACCCCATTGCCCAATGGATTAATCTTACCTGTTGATATACTTTAAAGAAACCAGAAGCATCCTCCCAACCAAACATACAAAACAATCAAAACATTCACTCCATAACTAGCCTAAAACCTTCACTGAAAGCAGTGACAAAACCTATTAGAGAGAGCCCTCTCTGACTACAGCTGGGCTAGAAGCTGTAGCCTAAAGATTGGTTAGTGGTTACCCCGGCCGTATTCTCTTAGGAGTCAAAGAGAACAACCTGGGTGTTAACAGAGTGAACTTGTACAATGTTCCATGTGTCCCTGTTTTGACCTTTGGCTCTAAAAAATATATATCATAAACTACAATCTGTCCGCTTTCTATACGTTCTGATGAAATTTCAATCCGATGCTCAGAGGGAAAGTTATGATGATTTTCCCCAAGTCACCTGTTTGGAATGTAATTCAGGAGTTTGCAAAAAGATCAACTTCCTCAGATTATCTCTGCAAATATAGTGTGAAATGCTTTGAAATTCGAACCTGAGGTTTGGTGCATTTCATCTCAAATGGGTTTTATTTTGTGCTTCTGAAAAATTGCAAAAAGAAAGTTATAGTGAAAATTCCACGATGACCTATTTGGAGCAGCGAATCCCTGGAATCCAAAGCTCTGATACCAAATGTTATGAAACCAGCTCACAAAAAGATATAAAAGATAGATCAATGCATTAGAATTCAGCCTCTTCGAGCGGGAAACCTCCTTTACATTACGCAAATGAATGATTATTTGATGGTTCAAATGACAAAACCTCCTTTCTATATATAGGAGTCTAAGGAGTCACAATATAACCTAGCCAACCTAACAATTATAATATAAAGGCACAAAAATAACAATAGAGGGATTCTATGGGGCACAGTAATAATAACAAGGGGACAGTAGGGCTACAACAATATTAATAAGGGGTAAAACTACAATAGTAATGGGGTAATAACTAGTATTATAGGGACCTAACACAGGAACGCACAAATTTCACTGGGAAGCTGCTCAGCCTGCAGCTAGACGAAGTCCAGATGAGCAGTCTATGAGGGAAATGGATCAACAGTGATTGACCAATTGTCTTTGTGTGAGGAAAGCACTGAAGCTTGAGGACTTGACAAAGTAGGGA
Organism: Pinus taeda; assembly: GCA_000404065.3. Taxonomy (NCBI): domain Eukaryota; kingdom Viridiplantae; phylum Streptophyta; class Pinopsida; order Pinales; family Pinaceae; genus Pinus; species Pinus taeda. The sequence continues at coordinate 6,703 of APFE031546335.1, read as the reverse complement.
AAGCTGTTGTGAAGGTTGGCAGGGAGGCTCCAAAATAGGCTAAGGAAAAATTTTGGAGGGTGGTTGTAGCTGCTATAAAACTTTGGAAGACTTGTATAATTTTCTCTTTTTCATAGATGATAATTACAATGGATTCATCATTCATACTTGTAGAACCAAATCAATACACTTTTGTGTGGAAATTGTGAGAAATATTTTTAAATTCAGTTTGAAATAATGGCATAAATTATCCAAATCTCAAATTGATACAAATTCCTTCTAGCATATTGAATTTTTTTATCATATCATCTTGATACCCAATAAGTCAAAATGACCATTCATGTACACTTTTTTGCTATTATCATGTGATTTGTGGATAATATTGGCTGCTTTTCTTCAATCCATTTGTCATTCCCATAAAAATTATGGTAATTCCTTCATGCTTAGACATATTTTTCATTACATTGTTTACTATCACCCTAGCTCTTGCCTAATATTTTAACTAAAGCAACCTATTTGATGCTATTAATATTGCATTCCAAGGCATTGGGATAATAAAATTCTATATGATAGTATGTATGTGTGAGATAGATAGTTTATCTAGGTATGTGTCATAAATACATCATTGTGTTGGATTTCCTATTAACATATTAGCTCCACACTCCACACTCTCGACACTTTGGTCACTCTTTCTACATGTGCTACATTTTTTTCCCACAATTCTTCTACACATACCACATCGCCACACATTTTTCATTCTGCAGAGATTCATAGCTCTATGAAACTGTTAGCACCTAAATCCACCTCAAGCTGAAAGAAGGCAAAATTCAGGGTAACCACAAACCACGCTCAGTCTGGTAGCTAGCCCTACCAGAACAGGAGAGGGATCTCTCTGAGTCACACTCAGTGAATAAGTGAATGAAAAGGCCTGAAATGACTTACAGTGAACTACTTGTCTTAGGCTAGTAAGTGAAAATGAATGACTGTGTTTTCTGGGATGTTATGGGACCACTGAACCTTAATGACCAGAGAACTTAATACAAAGGCACAGATTATTTCATGAGGCAAGGTAGGCGGAAAGCATAGAAATTTAGTTTTAAGATATTGTGGAATGGAGAGATTGGTTAAGAGGATGAAAAGGGCATGGACAACATGAATCCTTTTCAACAGAAGAATCAACACTGTACATGAAATTTTCCCACAAGCAAAGCAATAAAATTGAATTCTACCTTAGCTAACTTAGAAAATTTCAATGGAAATCAACATGAAATGAGCTATGAAAAATAACAAGATACACATGAAACATAAGAGACACATTTGCTACACTCACAACCACATGAATCTCATGAAATAGAGCCACTGCCTTTCATTAATCCTCTGTAAAAAATATACAATGCAGAAACAGAGTTTCTTTCCCCACAGTCTCACAGAAGTTACAAGTCAACCAACCCTTTGAAAATGGTTTGCATACAATATATAGAATGTGCCATGAAGAGATAGAATGCCCAAGGGTTGGGGACTTACTTGAATCATTACAAAATGAAGGTGGAGAGCCAAACAACAGCTACAGGTGCAGCGCCACAAACATGACAAACGGCTTAGGTGGCCCTTTGCCTTCCTTTGCCACTTGGATAACTGACCATCTGGAGTGAAAATACTTATGAAACTACCTTAGGTGCCGAAAAACTGAAGTGCATATGAGTGGGCCCACTTACAAAAAGTAGGGAAGTGAAATTTCGTGAAATGGAGGCATTCTCGCCCTTTTTCCTATATGCGTCGCGCCTCTTTCTTGTATGTCGCACGCCACTTTGAGGTCAGTTTTGATGCACTTCCTAGAGTCAAAAATGTGGCTAAGTGTCCGCGTTGGAAAGCCTGTCCTATATATTTTCCAACCCAAGTGGAATTTTTGAATTTGGAGCTCATTTACACCTCCAAATATTCATTCTCCCAAGACTGCTTCCTGTGTGTCAAAATAGGGGCAGTGAGGCCATTTTTTAGTGTTTTTTGTTCTTTTGGTGGCCAAGATCTTCTCCAAATTTCTTGCTCCCAATGCCAGTAATCGTGATTTTGAATGCTGAATCCAAAAATGCAAACCATTTCTCATTTGGAGCTCTCAATATTACACGTCGCGCAGGTGGCGCGACACGTATAGAGAAAAAACTTGTTTTTGTGCCAAAAATTTGTCATGTGACCAAAATTTCCCCAAATTCCTTGAAATTTGGGCTAGAAGTCCTCTATGAAGTACTATGTTGTGCCAAGGAAGCTTTAGCCAATATTTGAAGCCTATCTTTCTCTTTTGCCTCTTTTGCCTCTTTTGTTGCTTTCTTCAATTTAGCCTTCAAGCTCTTTATTCGGGCCTTTGCGCTAATGTTCTGTGCCCTGTAATGACAAGCCATCCTCCTCAATATAGTTTTGTCCCTATTTTCTTTCTCCAGCAGCTTCTCCAAATGTAGATTGACCCGATCTAACCAAGACTCACGGTCGTTGTCGATCTCTTGCTCCAAGGTAGTGAGCTCGATCCCTCTCTGCTGGGAAGCATGTCGATTTTCACTGATGCTTTGCAGTTCCATGATCATCTATTGGTCCTCAAGTTGTTTGTTTCTTTGCTCCAGATACTTGATGACCCATCTAGCCCTCTCAAAATTGAGCATCAATTCTTTCATCTCCGTGTCCTACTCCTGAATGGCCATCCTAAGTTTGGCATTTTCTACCTCTGTCTCTTCATCCTGAATGAGGATGACATCAGTCTCCTATGCACCCAATGGCCCCTCATCATGCACGGGCTCCTTGCCCTTGTCCAATACCTTTGTAGTTGATGCTGGAAGCGAGGCCCCTTCCACCTCGGGTGGAGATAACACTCTCTTTGCTGCTGCAAATAAGTTCCTACTACCTTTCTGATATGTCACCAAAAATGGCATGATCGTGGTCTCATGGCACTCATGCTGATAAGAAGGACCACCCAACTCCTTCTCGGGCTCTGATAGTACCTGTGGTGTGCTGAAGAAGTCACGGGAGATGAAGTCCTCCCAAGCAGTGCCTTGCAATCCCAACCGATGATCTACCAAAATCCGGATAAGAGCGAAGTGATACACACTGTTAAGCGGCTGCTGAGGGGTCTTATGCAGCATGAAGTTATTCATCCTCTCTATATTCCTGCATATGAAAAACAGGAGGTTCATCATCCTCACCCTAGTAAAGTGCATGAGCAAGAGGATATGATAGGCATACAGTCTAGAGAACCTCCCCTCATAGCTGAAGTATGTTGGAAATAATACTGAGAGGGGGCGTGAATCAGTATTATTAAGTCAAATATTCCTTTTTCAAAAATCAAATGATATACGCTACTTCAGTTAATTAAACCTGTGTATATATGGAACTATGTAGAAGGAAACCCGCGTATACAAAGCAAACTTTTAATTTACTTTATCTTTTAGATGATGATTGTTAATCTGTGTTTCAGAATCAAATAACCAGTAACCAGAAACAGTAAAACAAAGCAGAAAGACAATCACACACAAGAACACAAGATATAAGGTGGAAACCCAATGTGGGTGAAAACCACCTGCTGCAATTCGTCTCTATCTTCTTTTAAATTAGGAACTTATTTTACAATGTATCGGTGCAGTCCTTTACCAGTACGTAGGCATCAACCTACAGAGAGCTACAACCCTCTCTCATTTTCCAACTTCTAGTGGAAGCGAGCTACAACCCCATTTAGCTCAAGCACTAGCCAAGATACTAGTACATAGGTGCTAGCCTACAGAAGGCTACAACCTTCTCTTTCTTCCAGGGACCACATTTCATAAATTTTTAGACTGGATCCATGAACATCAATCAATCATCAAGAATAAACCAATCTCCTTTTCACCAATTAGATATGAATCAAGTAGATACTTCTCTGACAACTATACCTAAAACACAGTACCAAAAACCACACACCAAAATCTGAACCTAGAACACAGCATCAATAGCCAGATCACAACTCGAAATATATACGTTATTTCAATAACCTGCAACATGCGTGCATACGCTTCTGTGTTTGGAACAACCTACATATACGTTGTTTTCATTCACTGAACCAGCTTGTATACGTGCCTTCGTTTCACTGAACCTGCATATAGATCTATAAAGGATAATTTGCTCTTTCAGATATTCAAGCAGTAATCAACCCAGATTATCAGTGTTATAGATCAAGCAAGCACCACATATAACAAACCAAAATCATACAAAGATACTATCATTCAAGCTTAAATATTATGACCCATAAATAGAACTTATCCTTCTCTTTGAGCTAAGGTTCCTCCTTCATTCAGATCCAGATCTGCACCATAACCCAATTACCAGTATTCCAGATCTAGCACTTTATCAGATATTCAATGATAATACAGATGATCCTTTTCCACATGATCTCCTTCCTATTTTATAGTCTTATGCCTTCCACAATACCATGGTCCAAAACCATAATAAACCAATACCACGGACCCAATACTTGGGATCAACACTTTTGACAAGGTACCATGGTCCAAAACCATAAGTTCAAATACCAAGGACGAACTACCATAGACCAAAGGTAAGTTCTCCAATATATACGCGCTTTTGTAACGTCTAACCTGCATGTATACGCATCTTCGTCTAGATGAACCTACGTATATGTCTTTTCCTTCATTCTGAAAACCTGAACTGAGATCTGTTATCAAAGAGACTTGCCATCAAGGAAAACACTTGTGCCATGGCTCCAAACCTGTGCCATAATGCCAACAATCTCCCCCTTTGGACTTGATGGCAACCCCAAGATCCTCAAAGTCATTCTCCCCCTTTGTCATCAAGGGCAAAGGGTTGTACTCCCCCTGAGTACATGCTAAAATTTCTGCCCTACTGTGCTGACCATGCTCCCCTTGACGGTAGGTAAGATCTGCAACAAGATATTCTTCAAGAAAAATGATGACTTAAAAGACCTTCTTATCACCAAAAGACTCGATACTTACATCCATCACCCAAACAAGTGGGGCTCATCCGGAAATTTACATATGACAACCAAATACATTACATTTTCATCCCAGACATAGTGGGGAAACCAAAATAGGCCGTTACATGACCTTGACACCATAAAAGAGATACATGACATAGAGACGAAATATCTAGAGCAAGACTTATGAAAGTCACCAATAATTGATAGCAGCAGCATTTGTCAATCGCCATTTAGATCAGCAACCATGATTTCCTTCTGTTATCCCTCTGAAATTGTTCCACCAACAACAAATACGAACTAGAACCAAAATCTTCTAAGATAATGCCAACAATGCATCATTAGAAGTTTATCTGCTCCCCCTAAACCTGTGCCGGATGGCCTATATCAGGATATCTTCAACCAGAGCCTGTCCCTATAGATATCCATCAAACCTCCATATACGCAATTGTCTCTGCACAAACTTGCATATGTATGCGGATCCTCCTCAGGAAACTTGCATACACCACTTCTTCTCTGAAACAGACAAGTTTAACAGCAAGATGATGCATCCACTACTCCCAGCTTCTGTATGAGATATTCAAAAGTTTCCCTGGGCAGTGGTTTGCTGAGAATATCAGCAACTTGTTCCTTAGAAGGAACATACTCCAATTTGACCTTTTGTTCCAACACTTGTTCCCAGAGAAAGTGATACTTGATTGGTATGTGCTTGGTCTTTGAATTCATAACAATGTTCTTTGAAATGTTGTTTGCACTTGTATTATCACATAAGATGGAGATAGGTGGTGTACAAGTGATCTGAAAATCTTGCAAGGTTTGCATCACCCAGAGGAGTTGAGTGCAGCAAGATGCAGCTGCCACATATTCCGCTTCAGCTATCGATAAAGCAATCGAACTCTATTTCTTGCTGAACCAAGATACTAATCTGGAACTCATAAAGAATGCACCACCACTTGTGCTCTTTCTATTATCCACTCTTCCAGCCCAATCTGCATCTGTATAAGCATGAAGAGTGAGATATGTATCTCTAGGATACCATAAGCCATAGTTTTGAGTTCCTTAAAGATTCTTGAAAATTCTCTTCACTGCCTGAATATGAGTTTCCTTAGGATTTTCCTGAAATCTTCCAACTATTCCCATGGCATGCATGATGTCTGGTCGGGTACCTATCAAATAAAGTAGACTTCCAATCATGGATCTATAGGTTGGTTGATGCACTGCTGCTGATTCATCATTTGCACTAAGGCTGCATCCTGTAACCATAGGGGTACACACTGGTTTTGAATCTTCCATGCCATACTTCTTCAGAATCTGCTTGAGGTACTTGGTTTGAGACAAGAAGATACTACCTTCATTTTGTTGGATTTGCAATCCAAGAAAATATGTTAGTTCTCCAAGAAAAGATATTTCGAATTCTTTCTGCATCACAAAGGCAAAGCTTTGACTCATAGCTTCTTCATTGCTGCCAAAGATAATGTCATCTACATACACAACAAGTATTAGCAATTTGTTATTTTCAATTTTTATATAAAGATTGCTATCTACTGATCCTTTCAAAAATCCTTGTTGATGAATATATTTGTCCAAATGATAGTACCAAGCCCTTGGAGCCTGTTTAAGACCATAGAGAGCCTTTTTTAGTTTGCACAGAAGATTTGGATCATTCCCAAGAATGAAACCATCTGGTTGCTCAATGTACACTTCTTCTAAGTCTCCATTCAGAAAGGTTGATTTCACATCCATTTGAAATACTTTAAA
>APFE031546327.1:142688-160768 GCA_000404065.3 Pinus taeda | reverse complement strand
ATCTATGTAATGGGACCACGTCATAGTCAAGAGTCAATAAATCCCATATTAATAATTGTAAGTGGTTAATCCGCAATTAATAACGGAACCATAGTTAGTTGCAAATGGGTCGTAATATTAGATAGATGGTATTAGTAATACGCGGTATTGGCCCGTGGTATTGCACGTAGGAGTCATATATAAAGGATAGAAACTCCCTACAAGGAGAATCATGTCTTATTTTGTAATCGAGATCTGCTCTATTGGAGGTTGCCCCCTCGAAGAGGCAAGTGAACCTTACTCTCTGAATAATAAAATCATTGCTATTCTGTGTTCTGGGTATCTTTTCTTCGCATATTCTATGTTCTGGGTCTCTTTTCTTCGCATATTTTGTATTTGGGTATCATTTGCAGGTTAAGAGCATAACAGTTTGTCCTTCTTGGATCTTGGTGTGTGAGGTGATTTTGAGATTTCTGCCACAATCCTGGCACCTTCTGGAGCATCCCCCATAGCCAAGGCCAGCATGGCCTCTTCGATGGTCATTTCGGTTACCTCCATAACATCCTCAATTGATGTCATCGTATCTATCCAGAAATCTCACACTCGCGAACTTAGGGGCTCAATCAACGCTTGGCATGCAATAATCAGGGCTCTACTCAATAACTCAATTTGCAAATTATGAAGTGTTGTTTACTAGGTAGTCCTTTGTATTTTATAACACTTTTTGAATTTGAATTCGACCATTCCCCCCAAATCAATACATTAATACTCCCTCGGTGGCAGATTTTCCCAAATATTGCCCATAAATCACATCTTAAATGTCTACCGCCCACTCCATTTGGCCTCACGTAGAGCACCCCATCGTGAATGGCGACTTCAACGGTCACTTTTTGGCCAACCGACGTGGTAGCATTGCCCACCAGGCATAGTCACAGACCTTGCAACTGTTTGCTTCTATGTGCAGCTCCAACATCACGCAGCTCCCAGGCAGAATAGTTTATAATCCCACACTCCCTTTCAACTGCCTGGAGTGCTAGGACTCTTCTTCCCTCAACTAGTCAGGTGGTTGAACCAATCATGGAGAGTATTACCATCTACAACACGCTAACATGCTTAGCAATGTGCAGCCGAAGCTAAGGAATTAGAATCATCAATTCGCGATGATATGCCTTAAACCTATCATCGTGATCATATGCAACCAGCCTTATCACCCTGATATTTTTTCGAGAAAATATTCCTTTATCTCATCCTCCAGCTTCTTGACTTCTGCATCCACCTGAGTGATTTTCTTCCTTAATTGTATCCCTTCTTCTTCAAGTTATTTGGAGTCTAAGATTTCCCAGTTGGATTTCTTCTTCCATGGTTCCACGAATTGTCATATCTATTGATGCTATCATGCATGGTCTAAGTTATCCAAGTAGTATAGGGCTTGTTGTGGTTGCTTCATACTCCAGCCTTGGCAGTGCCTACGTGGTCAGGTTTTTTCATATGTTCCTATAAGCCCAGAAAAACGTTGCTATGCGCAGGTCCCAGTCAATCCACTTCCCATTGTGGACCTTGTTTAGCACTTCACGTACTTTGTTAAAAGCTTCTACATGGACGTTCTTCTGCACACTTGGCCTTTCCATACTTTCTAGCCCTAGATGGAGGGGTCATTCATGCCATCGCCTTATCTGCACGGACTTTTCAATAATGTCTCCTATCATGAGGACGATGTACATTCATACAGGTTTCGCACCATATTCCTATATCCACTTGGATAGGTGGGTGTGTCGGCCGGTTCATCCAACTATTTTGTTTATTAATTGCATCGAAGGCTTCCCAAATCACATGTGCATCATCCTTCAATAGTCACGCCAGTCCTCAAAACTCTTTTGGTGCATACCTCACCATCTTGCAGATGTAGCATGCGGTACCCATTTCAGAGAGTTAAAAACGATGTTGTTCCAGCACTTATCTTTCAAATTTGTTCAAGGACTCCTCCACTTCACCTAACTCGTCGTATGTAGGCAGATCCCTTATCTCTGTTGTTGCACAGCGCAATGATCTTGTCATCATGTTACAGTTGATCGTGGTTACGTCATGTAATTGGTTCTACCATATTTCTATCTCTTTGTCATAACCTAATGTACAGGAGCTTTCATGCTCTCATGAGACTTAGCCATCTATAGTTGGATTTACCCAGTCTTTCTTGCATGCATTTATCTTGTATATGTAGTCTAGATCGTCATCGTTATCGTAGTTGCACACTGGCTTTGTCTAGCGTGATCGTTTTGTAGGGTCCAATGGTACCACTACGCGCAGTGAATTTTTCTCAAAAATCATCTTTCACTTCTTTATATTTATCACTCCATTCATGTCAGTGGCCTAGTCTATTCCCAATAGCATGGGGTAGGTATTGCTATCATCAATGATATCTATCACTTCGAAATCTGTAACGTGCTTTCTCCTTCGATGTCTACTGTGATTCCCTATAATCTCCCCATAGGTAGGATATTTTCCTTGTTCACCATCTACAATTGGATAGGAGACCATTACAACACAGGCTTGCCCATGTGTTTCCATGTCTACTTTGGCAGGACATTCACATCTAATCCTAGATACAGAATCACTTGATCCATCTCATTCTTGATATACGCAGTCAATCTCATCTCCCTCCTTGTTTGCGTCGTGTGCTTCCTGAGCTTCCAGACTACGCATGGTTCTCCTGGCGCGGTCCCAGGACATCTAGTTATAAGTTCCTGTAGCCCCTTTATAGCCTTACTACCATGCAGTAGCTTCATGCGTGTCTCCAAGAATGTAGTGAGCATTGATGGTTCCATTTCTGCCTCCAGTCTGTCTCTACTTCTTGAAGTGGAGGCATTAATGAAGCTCCTCTTAGCTTTGATGAAGGACACCTTAGTGCCATCCAAATAAAATTTTTGTTCCTTCGTTGGAGCCTTACGAACCCAGGTACTTTCTTTAAGCTTCTTGCCTTGGTCATCCTCTATCGTAATACCACTCTAGAGCATGATATTTACATTACGGTCTTCCTCACGTGGCTCAGCCCTCATCATTTGTATGTTCTGAGTTGGGGGAGGTTGGAGTGTTCCTTTATCATGCAACCTCGCTATCAGTGTTGGACAGTCCTCTATCTCATGATCAAATAATGTACAATACAAGTATGATGGTCGTGTTGGATTCGTACAATCACGAGCATAATGTCCAGGCCCTCCACAATTGTAACATATCATCTATTTACGACCTCTTCCTAGTCCCATTCCACCTCGACCTTGTCGATGCCCCTGAAATCTGATTCATGCCATCCCTGCATTTCGGTCAAGGGGCCATGTTTCAGCCTAAACTCTGTAGGTAGGTGTCCAATCCATCATCAACTCATAACATCTACAGGGGCACTCATCATGGCCTACTGATCTATAGAAATTACAGAATAACTTCTGTGAATTCTGAGTATACTTCTGTAATAGGTGGTAGTTATCTATAGCATTATTTCCTCCTATATGACAATTGCGCACCATAATGCTGGCGTTGTACTTAGTCCTACTTGTGCCTCCAGTATCAATGGCATTGGTCCTCCTCTCGTGAGGTAATTCACGAACACTATGCAGTGGTCCTTGTCGTGCCCCTGGCCCTTGCATTTTACAAACCAAACCTCATTGTGCATCTTTGGGTGGGTTCTACTATCTTGTTTCAAACACTGCATCTCCAGGCACAAATTTCTCAGCTGCACATGAATATGTTGAACTCCCAAATTAGGATCTTGTATCGGATTCTCATGCTATCTCATTGCAACCTCCAAAGCCTTAGCCTAAGTGGTTAGCCTTTGTTATGCTAGCACGTTCCATAGAAGCAGCGTTAACGATGATACAAACCTTTCATGGTGCTACCCATCTGTTAAGGTCATCTTTGCTTCGCGGATTGTGTAATTTAGTCTTTGATCCAACTGCTACGAGGCTTCACCTAGTAGCATTGTGATTTCCTTGAATCCAATTATCGACTGTGCCTCTGATTTTGGTCTACTAAATTCTTTTTTCAACACAGTTTTAATATCCGCTATCCACGCATTTGGATTATCATTCGAATTCTTAATGTACAAGGACAATGCATGATCCTATAGAGTGTTGATCAATGCCATCTTCTTTATATTTTCATCCATGACACCCTGTGCTTCCCATACAGCTTTTACTATGAATCAAAATTGGTACGGATCTTCATTCCCTACTCCTTTGAACACTAGTAACTTTATCGCATTGGTCATACTGCCTCGCGGTCGTTGTAGAGGTGGTATGGGCGAAGTCGGGGGTGAATATGGTGAAACTGGTGGTCATATGGGCGGAATCCTCTACCTTATTGCATTGATCACAATTCTTGGTGAAACCTTTGTGAACTCCTCTTTGCCTCCTCACGGAGGTGAAATCAAGCGGCTAGTCTTTGATTCTGTGCTAACTTCATTTCTATAGATTCTCACACTTCATGTATCCCTAAACATAAATTTATTCGCATAACCCGCTTTTCACACAATAGCGTTTTAATCTAAGTGTTCAAAGACTTAATGTACTTACCTTGTGGTCCCTTAAGGACGTGTCCTTATGCCTCGCTATAGATGACTGAAGTATCTACCGCGAGTTTAGTGATGAACACTCCTATGATTCGATCAAGCCAGTGGTTGACAACATGTGCGATTGGATATACCAATGCTTCTAGTTTTCGCACCAATTCTTGAGTCCACACTATAGGTTTATCAAGCTTACACCTTCCTTGGCTATCTACTAGCTTCGTGATCCACTTGTACAACTCACTGGGAAGGATGCAAAGAAAATTTCATGGATCTCCTTATACAAGTAGCAATCTAACGACTCTTCCTTTAATAGTCATGGATTCTTGTTTTCCTGCGCCGTGAACTCATGAATCTTTCTATCGAACCAATCTTCAATTCCCTTCTTTGTCGGATTCTAGTGAAAAGACATCAGACATCTCTATGTAGATCCCGGTCCTGGCAACAGAGCCATTTCTTGGCTTGTTGGGGCCTAAACTAGGTTCACGGTTAATTAGCCAAACAAATCCCTGTACTACAGGCCCTTTTGGCAGTAGTTTGCGGAGCGCGAACTAAGGTCTCACCTGAAGTAGTATGGGAGGGTGATAAAAGCATGTTTTCACACTGTGGAGATGTTTGATGAGTTCGAATGTTCCTTTGTTTGTCCCTGCGCACATGTGGCTTAGCACACCTTCCATTCCTCTTAACCTGATACCCTACCTTCGCGCAACAGTAACTAGGGGTTTTTCCGCTCTCTACACTATTACACGAGCTCTTATTTATCTTCTAGTATTATTTAAGCACCTTCACCTACTTAAATGTCTTAAGTTACAGTTAAGAATACAAAACATTCATACAGGTTCGCACACTAGATAAATAGTATATTTGCAAATTATATCCAATCATGCATTAACTCAGGAAAAGATACACATAATTATATCAAAACTTTTCTTTATTGATTCTTCAATGGTTACAGACTTGACCTGCCCTATGCACTTAGCTATAGGGGTTCGCGTACTCAGTTGTGGACTACTAGGCCTTTGCACACTCAGTTGTAGAGCCTTCTCCTACTCTACGACCCATATATACACTTTACACTTCGACTCAATCACTTAGACTTCTCATTCTTCTTCTCCTAGTATATTTTACCCTTAGAGCCTCACTCTATTTATACAATTCCATGGTCCATGGACCATGGGTAGGTCTATCTAGCCGACATTACATTACAAAAACTAGGGTGGACAACCTTGTGACTCTATTATACTTTGCACTCCACACCCGCAATTCGTAGATCTTTTACAAAATACTTGCTCAAAACATGGGCTTTAATCCCCAACACATGCCTTTGGGGGAATTCCATGCTTAACAACAAGTGAAACAAATTGGAGTTTCTGTGAAGAACCTATACAAACTTGAGTTGGAAGCTTGTGTTGCACTAATTAGTAAGGTAGGAGAAGTGCAGTGTTGGGATGTTGGAGAAATGTGACACATACACATTGGAGACTTACACCATGGGGCCTTAAAATCATGTAACAACTTACCACAAGTCTCCTGAAATGCACACTTCACCAACATGATGTCTACAAGGGATTGACATTGGGGAAATGTGTCAAATCCACCTTCCAAGTCCAAGATAACATAGCTAGTGTAATATTGGAGTGAGTCCACTCTATTGTATGTGGACCATTTTCTACAACATCTACAACAAAACACAAACATTATGTTATTTTTGTTGATGACTTTTCAAGAAAATATTGCATATTCTTCATGCGAAAGAAAGATGCAATTTTCTCAAAATTTGTTGAATTCAAAGCATTGGCTTAAAAGGATACTGGTCAGAAATTGAAAGCCCTAAGAAGTGATAATGAAGGAAAATATGTATCTAGCACCTTTAAGTACTTTTGTGCCAAAGATGGTCTTAGAAGAGAACTGATAACACCCATAACCTACAACAAAATGGGGTAGTTGAAAGAAAGAACAAAATAATAGTGGGAGTAGCAAGAGCCATGTTGCATGATACCATTACACCTATGGGCATAAGCATGCAACAATGTAGTTTATTTGTAGAACCAGAGTCCTCATAGAATACTTGGCATGATCACACCCGAAGTTTTCTATCGGAGGAATCCAACTGTATCTCATTTTGGATTTTTTCGAGCTACTATGTATTGCATGTCTCTAAGGATACCAGGAAGAAAATTGAGCCTACAACTGAGATGGGAGTATTTGTAGGATACAGAGAGACACCACATAACTATAGGTTATATTTGTCGTCACCTAGGGTGATAGTAATGAGGAGAGATGTCAAATTTGATGAGGAGAAGGCTATGAGATGCTCTCTAGAGTGAGAGTTGAGTATTGATCATAGGAGGAGCTTATAGTTCCTAAGGAGGAGCTTCACGCCGAGCTTTAGAAGTTTTTGGAGTAGACACATGCAGAGGAGTAAATAAGAGGTTGAGTGGAGGCACCCACTCAACCAGAATATTTCGTAGAGGGGAGGAAGAGAAATAGAGAAGCTAACAGATTGGGACAAGATGCACGAGAGCATGTGGAAGCTCCTTCATCTTAGCATAGGAAGATGAGGTCACAAGATAAGTACACTGGGTATATGTCTCTCATTATAGAGCTTGTTGAATCAAATCCTTCTTCATTTGAGGAAGAAATTTCTCAATCAGTGTCGGTTGATGCCATGGTGGAGGAGTATGAATCCATCATGAAGAAAAATGTATGGGAGGTGGTGCCGAGGGAAGAGAAGAAGTTAGTAGTTGGTTCTAGATGCATCTACTAAGTAAAGCATGCAACTTATGGGAGCATCGAGAAGTACAATGCTATATTTGTGGCCAAAGGCTTCTCTTAGTTACAAGTAGTGGACTATGAGGAAACATTTCCACTTGTGGAAACATATTCCTCAATCATAACAATTATAGCATTAGCTACACAGATGGGGTGGAATATCCACCAGACCGATGTGAATACCACCTTTCTCGATGGTGTTGTAAAGGAATAAATTTACATAGAGCAGCTAAAGGGATTTGAGATATATGACTTGGAGATGTGTGTACACTCAAAAGAGCCCTATATGGTGTCAAACAAGCATCTTGAGCATGGTACACTGAAATTTATACATATATTAGTTGATTGGGATTCACCAAAAGTGAGCTAGATGTCAACCTCTACCACATTGTGGTATATGCCAAGTTGCGTATCTTGGTAGTGTATGTTTATGACTTAATACTTAGAGGAGATAAGTAGTGATTCAGAGATGAAGGACATGGGATTGATACATTGCTTCCTTGGGCTAGAAGTATGGCAGGGTGATGGTGATATGTTTGTGAGTCACGAAAAGTATGCCTCCGAATACTTTAGAGATTTTACATGGAGAACTACAAGCCTATGTACACACCTCTAGCTAAAAACTAGAGGAAGGAGAGTGCTTATTTAGGAGAGGCATAGATGCTACCATCTACAAATATCTTGTATGATCCTTGATGTACCTCATCAACACAAGGCCTGACATATGTTATACAACTAATTATTTGATTGAAGCCATGGTTAAACCCACCAAGCTTTATTGGAAGGTGACAAATCATGTGTTGTGGTACCTCAGAGGCACAAGTAAGAATGGGTATGGTGGAGGAGGACAAAGGGAGTGAAGCTCCAAGCCTTAAATGATGCAGATTAGGCAGGGAGTCCATCAGACAAAAAAAGTACTCCGGGTGTTATCTTTAGTGTTGGGTATGCAACTATTTCCTGGTATAGTAGGAAATAAAGGTATGTGGCACTCAACTCAACAAAGGCTAAATACATGGCTACAAGTCAAGAAACATGTGAGGCCATATGGATGAGGAAAATACTTCTGGGTATTTTCAATCAATAGATGGATTTGACAATGATATATTGTGACAACCAGAATTGTATCAAACTCTTTACGAATCCAGTATTTCATAACAGGTCCAAGCACATGAATATCAGGTACCATCACTTACAGAATTGTGTACAGAGGAGAATTATGATGTTAGAGTACATTCCAGCATAGAATCAGGATGCATATATATTGAAAAAGGAATTGTCAAGAGGTAAATTCAAATTCCACAGGTACAGGATATGGGTGGTTCAAAATCTCTTTCTTGCTAAGAGGGAGTGTTAGAAAATGTAGCAAGAAAGGCTAAATTTGACTTGTTCCTTAGCCAAATTTAGTATTTCAATTTTCCAAATCAGCAAGATGACTTGGATGGAAGTTAACTTGTTTGACATGGCCTTTTCTACTTGTTTACTTAGTAAATACCAGTTATAGGCTAGAAGTAGAGTTGTGCATATAGTGTTGCTAAAATTTAGTAATCTAATTCAGTTTGACTCAGTTAACTGAGCTCAAGCAAAAAGTTGAGTAGTTGAATTGTTGTTAACTCAAATATCTCTTGGTTAAACTAGTCAATCAACTAAAAATAACCTGGACATGTATGGAATTTGAATTGCCAAACTAAAGTGGAGGAAAAGGCACATTGTAATTATTAATTGTATACTAGTTGAGTGTACATGCTAGTTATTGAGGCAGACGATCAATTACTTGGGATTTTCACAAAGGAATAGTGAATTCCCCTATTATTTAGGAGTTAATTTCCTTGAGAAAAGTGCAAGGAAATATGAGAAAGATGGTTCCTTGAATTGACTAAGTGTTGGCCATAGCAGGACAATCAATAAGAGAACATGATTACATTGAAGGGTGTGCTTCAGGATTGAAGCAAGACATTGCAATAGATTCTCATTCTCATATGATTAATGAAAAGAAGTGAAAGTGTTTTTCCCTACTAGGTTTCCCTATAAATAATCATTTTCTTGTGTTTTTGTTTTTGTTTTTTGTTGTTGTTGTTGTTGTTGTTGTTTTTCTATGGTTGCATGTGATTGCATGTGTTTCTAAATTTTGATTTCCATTTCATAAAATAGTAGAGGAAATTTGTAATCTCTTTTTTTAGCTCAAATACATCAGTAGTAGAAAATTTATATTAATTTTTACACTCTTATGGTGTTGTAGGGTAAAAATATCTCAGCAATGGGAAACTAAAAATGTTCCCAACACTCTCAATTCTACCTAGACCACACTCTTGACCTTTAGGATTTTCACCCAAAATAAAATAAGAATTTGGCCAAGTGTATAACCCTACCCATACCTCATATTTGACCACTAGGGTTAATGGATTATGGTTGGTGTCTATACACACAACATGGTTCCACTAAGGTGTGGATTCCTCGGTGCCCACTACGTGCTGCACCTACTAACATGTCAACAAAGTCATGTTCTCCCACTTCCTCTCGACCTTTAAAACATGGTTTATATGGACTAAAAAGAAACCCATGCTAGGTTCATAAAGCATAACTACAAATATTGTGTGCCCACCCTCCTGTAGTTTTAAGGAGACTCATGGTCCAATTCCTGATACCTGAATTATTAGTTTTGCCAAAATAACTAGCATAGGGATTGGTTAAACTAAGTATACCCATATATTTGGAAATCAACTGATCAAATATGAACACATAACATTCACCATTTACATAATAATGAATAGCATATTCGAGGCACACTTTAAAATTCGTGTGCATACATGACAGCATTATAATCACAAAGACATAGTGGGTATCAAAACTCAGACATTAATTTACATTTACAAACAACAAGATATTGCACCATCCACAATGTAATAAGATTCATCACACTCCATATGGAAATACACATAAGCAATGTACGCTTATCGATCTGTGTGTTTAATGATCACTGAAAAATGAAGGAAGGACTTCATATATCCACCCAATAGTAAGCCAACCACATGGAAATATTTATTACAAGTAATTACCTTGAGATAGGTCCAAAGTCTAAGCGTATGCATATTAAGGGAAATTTAAACTCGAGGTTTAATCACATAACTAGGAGGAGTCCACATTTTAGTTAGTTTATCAACTACTTTGCAATAGTAAGCACCAAAGTGACTCGAGCTGAATGCAACAACAAACAAATTGTCTCTAATAGTATGAACAAAGATGAAAAGAACAAACGTGGAATTGATGTCCAAGAAATCTTGCAAGGAAAAGTTGTTGTGTCCTTTAGAGTCAGGTACCCCCACAAAATCAAGAGCCCAACAAAGAGTTGACTTTATATAAAATAACATGAATGGTAAGTGAAAAAAGAACCTCGGTATAGGTGCAAGAGAGTAGTAGCCCGCAAGATGGCAGACTTAGGGTGCACTATGAGAGTCAATTTTGTAGTTGTTAGATAATATTGTTTTAAATTGATATGTTTTTTTCTTAATTGTTAATTGTCTTAAATAAGTTTCATCTTAAGTGGTCATTGTCTTAACTATAAAGTTTTGTCTTACAATAATTATGTATTAAACTCTTTTTGTCTTATAAATAAAGTTTTGTTTTAAAATATTTTTTCTCAAATTGTTTTTGTCTTAAAATATTTTTGTCTTAAATATAAAATTTTGTCTTAAAATATTTTTGTCTTAAATTTTATTTTTAAGACAATTCAATTCATATAAAATAACTAAAATAAAAGGTGACTTAAAAAAATAAAATATTTTGTATTAAAAATATCTTAAAAATACACTTGACGTAGTAGTGTCACATACCCAGATATCCTTCTTTACAAAGGAAAGCCAATTTAAATGAATAAAACTCTTTTTTGAAAAGGAGGGGTTGCCCGGACTACCAAGGATGATGCGATTCTGTCCTAATACTTTGCCAGCGAATACATAAATATTCCCCTCAGTGAAAATCAAGTAATCTAGTAGAGAGTTAACCGTGTACTGAGAGCCCGAAAAAGCAGAAAGATTATGTTTCACTGGTTCTAAGCGATATGAAAAGATTGTCGATATGAAATAATACATGTACAACCCAGAATATGCTGAGTTATTCCTCAGCTATGGTATTTATAGAAATTAATTATCACTGACCTTGATAGTCTTGGAATCGAGAGACCACTCTCGAGAGTAGAGATATAGCCAAACTTGTGTTGCGATACCGCAAACAGATCTCATAAGAAACAAAATAGTGGAAGATAAATCTATTAAAACAAATCAGTAAATTTGGAATGAGGTGATTTAAATTATATCCTTTCACCAAAGTGAAAATTTGGATGGGTGTGATTCAGTTTGGTTGCCTACTCATTGCTATTAACCTTATTCGTTTTGATTTTCTATGGATAATGGACAACATTTCTACTGGACTGTCCATGTCACGCCCCCAAGCCTACGGTGGTCTTTCAACCATGCTAGCGAGGTGTGGCACCACCGAACACTTTCTTTTTAAAAATACTTGTGCACATGGACTACGTCTAAATTCACTTTCTCATTACTTAGCTTGTGTTTCGTAACCAAGTAAACATGCAATTATCATTTATACTTAATGAAGCCCATACTCATTCATTATCCATAGCAATTATACCAAGAACATCAACGATTGCAACAAGTATAAAGGGGAGGGGCAACTCCTCGTAATGTGAGTCTGCCTAAGAATATATTAAGTTTATCAGTTTACAATATCCAAGTGTGTCTTGTCGAACCAAGTCTCACACTTAACTGAATATTACAAAGAGAGGCAAACCTGCCTTTACAACAATCTTGTGCACCTCTTGCACGAAGGGCGGTGCTCACCCGAGCCACCTAACACCCTTGCCAAGTCCTACACAAAATCTGCACTCTTCGTACACCCAGGCACACCTTGCCCAACCTCCGTTCAACTCCAAGAATAACACCAAGCATGCATCCTTCTATGAGACATGCACATGAGATATGTGCATTCCCCTTCTTTCCTGCGCACTACCTTCTTGAGTCCTTTGTGCAGATCAAAGGTGATCGAATGTGTTGATTACAAATGAGCTCCACACATGTGCATTTATATGCTTCCTTGCATGGGTTATGTGTGGGTGGCAGCCCCTTGGCCGACCCCAAAAACCATCATAATGCACCCTTATTCAAGTCGGCCTTGCCACCGCAAGCCAACCTCCAAGTCGTAGTATAAACGCTCCATCGTTTTCCCAAGTGTCGTAAAGTTCAGCCTTTCGTCGCATTCAGCTTGGTGTAACATCACTTTGTCATGCAGCGCGCGCCTGTCGTGCGCCAGCACCCGCCCGTGCGCCCGTCGTCCACCCGTGCGCCCATCGTGCATGGTGACTCACCCGACGCCCATTGCACAAACCATAAGGCGTTACATCCTCCTCCACCTGAAGTCATTGTCGTCCTCCACAACATCCCCAAGCATCAATATCCATGATGTCGACTCTCCTCACATATGGCAAACATCCTTGTAACATATGTAGGACTCCATCTCCACCATGTCTCATCTAAGCGACCAAATGTCACCAAGATAGTCCATACTAAGTATGTCATAGATGTTTCTGATCATCAACCACCTGCCACAATCTCTCCATGCTACTCTCCACCATGGAAGGTTGATCCTTCCAACATCAAGCTACATGTCCGCTGCAACAATGTGTCAACTCCATCATGTGCATCATCTCCACCATGTGAAAAATTGCCCATGATATTTCAACAAGTGTTAACACACCTCAACCATGTGCCAACATCTCATTGCAACAATATGTCATATCGGAAGTCCTCTCAATTCATGATAATCAACCATCATGTCACAATCTCCAAATGATGCTTCATCGTGGAAGGCTGGCCCCTCCATCTCAAGCTAGATGTCCACTGCAACATATCGTGTCGACCTCGTCATGTGTCATCCCCATGTGAACTCTGCCATGATACTCCAACACAATGCTAACATATCTTTGTACACTTCCGGACCCCATGTTTGAACTAGTCGAGTGATCAATCCAACTGCCCGCTCAAACCATACGAGCGAACATCCTCAAGCCACCATCAGTCATTTCTCAAAACAACCTTGTCACATCCTGAACTCGATCAAGAATCCATCCCCATAAGTAAACCATGCTCAGGTCCATGAAATAGTCCTCATCTCATCTGCAACATGTCATCCATGATGTCTGGTGTCAATGTGCTAACCGAAATCAGCCACATCTATCCCAACATCATCCATATGTGTGCCTCCTCAATATGAAGAGACCACCTCATCAAACTCCAACTCTCGCTGTGTCACATCCATGTCCATGAAGCTACCTCCATCACATCTACAATGTGTCATCTCCTCAAGTCTGCCATAGAAATAGGTATACACCCGTCTCATCTATCCATGTGCTGCCCATGATCAAAGATCAACCAGCTCCCATGTGTAAAAGTAGTTAAGTCTTGGCTCAACCCATTCCCAAGTGTTGCCACAAAGGCATCATCATCATTGTAACTCCATCACCTCAAAGTGTCTCATATCGATCCTCCACATCAAGTCACTCTCTCAAGCCATCCCTATGTATGCACTTGAAAGTATGCACCTGCATCAAAGTCCCTGACCTCAGCTCCTCAATGTATCACATCCTCCAAGTCCACCATATATGAAATCTCCAAGAGTCACAACAATCTCATGTCATCATGGGCTCCATGAGTCATCCCCAACCAACACTCTAGCAAGCATACAAGTCTCCACCCAAAGGTCTCTGGAAGATGCCTTAGCTCTCCATGTAGTAAGAATGCCCCATAGTCTACTCACAACTCTATCCAAGTCCATGGCCTTGTTATACAAGAGTGCACAACCTCTCCATCAGCTCATAAGTAATAAGTCTCCATGTCACACTAGCAAATCCATCTGCATAACATCCCTACCTTGGCGTTCCTCATTGGATGCCCATAAGTGACACCTCTACAAGTGCTCATACCCATTGTCCTTGCATAAGACTGCCATGCTCCATGTCTCCAACCTGATGTCCATGACAAAGTTGTCCATGTAGTCCAATCAGGTAGACCCACCACAACAATCGGTCATCCTCACCCAAGTCTGCAATGTTCGGTTCAGTGAACTCGGTCACCCAACCATATCATCATGTCATGAGCTTCCTCCATCATAGCTCGTCCACCTAAGTGTCCACCAAGACTATCTCTTGGTCTCGGCCATGAGAAGTCCACCCAAACATCATCATTACGAGTCCCTTCCATCATATCTCCTCCAACAAAGGTTCCACTAAGACTATCTCTTGGTCTCGGCCATGAGAAGTCCACCCAAGTGCGTGCCCTTCAAACTGTCCATGAGTCATGCCGGGCACTTAGCCATGTGGCTAAAGCGCAACCCATTCCTCCACAATGATCATCAAGTTCCACTCTTGTCACGGGCCTTTGTACCTTCTACCATAAGGTCACAAACAACCCCTACAAGTCCTGCAACAATCAACAATCCTTGCTTCTCCATACAAGGTCTCACCATAAACATCCATGGTAAGATGTTCCCTAGCATCGGCAAATTGGCTTTGCCCTTCCCTACACACGATCCATCTACCAAATGCTCAAATGAAACACATGTATCAATAGTACTTACATCATCATCATCATCATGAGGTTCCTCCATGAGAGTACCCTCATCCATACATGTCTACAAACTGCACGATCCTGGTCCAACTTGATCAACCTCAAGTTCACCCTCCATCATGGTCATGTCTGCAACATCTTCAACTATCATCATGGCTTCCTCTTTATTATCACCACATTCTGCAGCTTTCTCCTTGTGAGTCAAAGCTACAGAATGTTTCTCCTCAAGAGTTAGCCATTCCCACTTCTTTCGAATCAATTTTTGCCTTATCTTCAATTCCTTGAATTCTGCTTCAAACAAGTCCACTTCCTTCACAAGTCGACAGGCTTCATCCCTATTTCCGTCAGAAATCTCTTTCTTGACCAAGGCACGAAGAGCATCCTTTGCTTTGAACATATCTTTGCCCCATTCTGCAAACCTTTATTCAACCTCGATTCTTCAAGTAGACTCCCTTCAAATTCCTTGAAGGTTACAAAACCCATTTCCTGCAAGATAGACATCCTTCTTGACTCTTCACCATTACGAGCAACCTGCTCAAACCAAGCCCAACCGTGCTACTTCAATGTTTCAACACTTCATCAACCCGGTCATCAGCCTGCTCGGATACCAACTGTCACGCCCCCA
This sequence comes from Pinus taeda, assembly GCA_000404065.3. Taxonomy (NCBI): domain Eukaryota; kingdom Viridiplantae; phylum Streptophyta; class Pinopsida; order Pinales; family Pinaceae; genus Pinus; species Pinus taeda. The sequence continues at coordinate 145,206 of APFE031546327.1, read as the reverse complement.
AGCCTACGGTGGTCTTTCAACCGTGCTGGCGAGGTGCGGCACCACCGAACACTTTCTTTTTAACAATACTCGAGCACATGGACTACGCCTAAATTCACTTTCTCATTACTTAGCTTGTGTTTGGTAACCAAGTAAACATGCAATTATCCTTTATATTTAATGAAGTCCATACTCATTCATTATCCATAGCAATTATAACAAGAACATCAACAATTGCAACAAGTATAAAGGGGAGGGGAAACTCCCCGTAATGTGAGTCTGCCCAACAATATATTAAATTTATCAGTTTACAATATCTAAGTGTGTCTTGCCGGACCAAGTCTCACACTTAACCGAATATTACAAGAAGAGGCAAACCTGCCTTTACAACAATCTTGTGCACCTCTTGCACGAAGGATGGTGCTCACCCGAGCCACCTAACACCCTTGCGAAGTCCTACACAAAATTTGCACTATTCGTACACCTGGGCACACCTTGCCCAACCTCCGTTCAACTCCAAGAAAAACACCAAGCGTGCAGCCTTCTATGAGACATGCGCATGAGATGTGCGCATTCCCCTTCTTTCCTGCGCACTACCTTCTTGAGTCCTTTACTCAGATGTGTTGATTACAAATGAGCTTCACGCATGTGCATTTATACGCTTCCTTGCGTGGGTTATGTGTGGGTGGCAGCCCCTTGGCCAACCCCCAAAACCATCATAACCCACCCTTATTCAAGTCGGCCTTGCAACCGCAAGCCAACCTCCAAGTCGTAGTGTAAACTCTCCATCGTTTTCCCAAGTGTCGTAAAGTTCAGCCTTTCATCACATTCAGCTCGGTGTAACGTCGCTTTGTCATGCAGTGCGCGCCCGTCGTGTGCCCGCGCGCCCGTCGTCCACCCGCGCGCCCGTCGTGCACGGTGACTCGCCCGGCGCCAGTCGCACAAACCATAAGGCGTTACAGTCCACGTAGTTACGACCGCGTATACTGTTGATGGAAGAATTGTAGTAGCGTCGAACGATAATATATGACAATTTCAAGTCAGAAATTAAGCACCGTTCTTCTCTTAAAAAAATCCACAAATTTCGGAGAATAAATAAATAAATACTTCAACATTGGAACGCACAACTTACAACCACACAAAGTTCAAACAAGAGATAAATGCAGAAAAGCCAATGTCTTCAGACTCAAACGCTGATATCAATAAGACATTGAAATTTCACAATAGTCACGTCCACACCATGGAAAGAACGTACTTTCCAAATATTTTACTGTAATAATTGTCGGTGGTTCCACAGCGTTATGACTATGCGTAATTATAATATCATATAACTTAATCCAACAGAAAAATCTGTTCGGGTTACTATAATATTATATAAGTTCAAACAAACAACGATATCTGTTCGTGAAAGGGAATTAAGATCGTGAAAGGGAATTTAATTTTCTACGACCATGTAAAGGCTATACTAATATAACTTTTCAAAAGGTGATGTGCGGGAAAAAAAATTGATCGAGGATTTAAAATAATATTATATTTCTATCTATAACTTTTCAAAAGGTGATGTGTGGGAAAAAAGAATTGATCGAGGATTTAAAATAATATTATATTTCTATCTAGATATTTCGGTGGTAACAACCCAAGGAAAGGGAAAGTTTGATTGATGATCTCAGATAGCATTATATTTCCATCAATCAGATTTCTCGACGAAAATGGTGACCCCTATTATGTACATTCTTCAGCAAACTATGAAAAAAGTGGAACAGGTCTTACCCCTGCATATAAGCTTTCCTTTAGAATATCTCTCCGGACCATATTTCACAAAAGTAAATTCATTATCAAACTGTTTACGGCAAGTTGTATTTTGGAATCACTTATTATAACGACATTTCAAGGATTTTGGAATCACTTATTATCCATTGTCCTTTTGGATTTACATGTTGATTAATTTGATCTGAATCTAAAGTAATTGTTACAGAGAGCATCTCACCTGCCCAGATGTCCTTTGCTGCTGTTAACAAGGGTTGCCTATACTGCCAACTTGCCAAGGATGATATGACTCTGCCCTAATACAATCCAAATTGCGACAGTGCAAGGAAAATGTCCCTCAAAAAGGTCAATCTCAAGCAAATCTCTAACAGTAATATAGTAGCACAGCCACCCAACTCATGGCTGGTCATGCCAATAGGTATCTGTCGCTGCAAGCTAGAACTAGGGTTCCAAGTTGAGCACGATGGGCGGTGCTTATGTGGAGCGACGGTGGAGATAGTGTCCATTGTTTTGCACTGACTAACAATATCCCTCCGATTTGATTGCCTGGATGCATGACTTCGGTCCGTCCATCATGTCAGGCCTGAACTGCAGAGGATTTATTGGCAAATGAAGCTTATTAAATATTGATAATTAAATGTATCTTTACAGTTCAATCGAAAACTTTTCATCTAATTCAAAAATATAGTTGAATATAGTTTTTTTATTTGCATGTATCTTTACTTTTCATCTCTAAGCTTTTATAGTACTCTAAAATATAATTTTTTATATC
>APFE031546327.1:60662-138952 GCA_000404065.3 Pinus taeda | reverse complement strand
AAATTAAAATAAATCTATACTAACTTAAAATTATAACCCACCATGATAATGTGTTATACTATCAAACCAACACCGTCACATTAATGATAATTAATATACATAAACTGATGTCAGTCATTATACTATCGACTTGTTACACCATTTCTTACAAGTCAGTTAAAAAACAGCACGACAACACATGGACGAAAGAACATTCTTGCACCTAAAACCCCTGATCACGTATCTCACATTTTGATAAATTAGAAAAAGGAGGCTGGACATAAAGCAAAACAAATGACCAACTGGAGAGTTCCCTCAACATGTTTGACTTGCCAATGAATTCACATCTCCCATCGGATTTAGAGTGCTCTCCTTCATATAAGTTGTGTGAGAGTAGCATCCTACAATCACTCAAACATTCAAAGTACCTCAGATTTTCATCAGGGAATGCAAGGTGGTTGTCTTCCATTTAGAACACCTCACGTCGAATAGCATCGCTAATTTTTAAAACCAATCTACATGTCACGCCTCCATATTAACGAGACAGAATTGAAGACAAAATCTAGACTAGAGTTAGATTCGGCTCCATATTAACGACAGAGATTATTAACGAGAGAGAAATAAAGACACAATCTAGACTAGAGTTAGATTTACTTTTGAGAAAGAGTAGGACACATATATTGAAGGGACAAAATAAATTATTATTAGCACTAGCAGATTAATAAATGTATTTGATATACACCAATATGGGTTAATGGATGTGGATTTAATATTAATATTAATATTGAAGTTGATAAATGTATAAATGTAATTATTATTATCTAGTTTTGAGGTCAAGGCTAAGCCAAACACCAAAATGATGTATGATATGCCCTTGTTTTTGGGAAAAGGAACCCACCTCTATGTAATGATTTCACTGCTAAGTCTACGAAGGCATAGAAACCCTACCCCCCTAGTTTTGAACATGTGACCTCTTAGGAGAAAACACATGCTCTTAACCATTAGGTGCACTCTAATACAATAATAATAATTATTATATTATAATTATAACAATTATAATCAAAATTAATAATAATTATTAATATATTATAATAATTTGATAACATTATTTATATTATAATAAATATTGATATTAATAACCAAAGGGATTATCAATATTCTAAACCTAATGCATTATAATCCCCAGGAAATAATACTAAACACAAAGGATTAATATTATAAACCCAACAGATTAATAAACCCAAGGAATTTATATTATAAACTCAATAGATTATACACCCAATGGATTTATATTAAACTCTATGGTCAATATAATAAACCGTATCAATAATATTATATCCTAGGAATATGAACCATTAGATTAATATACACAAGGGATTGATATTATAAACCCTAAAATAAACAAGGTTGATCATTGTCGGCCATGGTTGATTTTCATATTAATACAATATTTTTCACAATGTGACATTGTGCCATTGTTGACCATGATTTATTGTCATATTGAGGATGTATTTGTCACAATGTGACGGTGGATCATGGTTGAGAATGGTTGATCATGGTTTATTTTCATATTGAGACAATCTTTCTAGAAATGCGACATTTGACCATGGCTGAGCATGGTTTATTTTCATGTTGAGGCAATCTTTGTCACAATGTGACCATGATTATTGACCATGGTTGGTCGTGGTTGGCCATGATTGACCATGGCCAATGATGGTTGATTTTCATATTGAGATAATCTTTTTATCAATGTGATTTTATACCATGGTTGACCATGGTTAACCATGGTTGATTTTCATACTGAGACAATCTTTGTCATAATGAGATGTTGGACCTTTGTTGACCATGGTTAACAATGGTTCACCATAATTGACTATGGTAAACAATTTATGACCAATGTTCACCATGCTTGACCATCGTTGACCATGGTCAATTTTCATATTGAGAAACTCCTATGATAAACCCTAAGATAAATAATATAAACAAAGGTATATAAACCCTATGATAATTATTGTAAGCGATAAAATAAATATAGTTGACCGTGGTTTGGCATGGTTGATTTTCATATTGAGACAATCTTTGTCACAATCCGACATTCGACCATGGTTGAGCATGGGTGACCATGATTCATATTCATATTGAAACAATCTTTGTTACAATGTGTTGTTGTACCATGGTTGACCATGCTTCACCATGGTTTATTTTCATATTGAGACAATCTCTACACAATATAACATTGGACCATGTTTGACCATGATTGACCTTGGTTGATTGTGGCTGAAAATGGTTAAGCATAGTTGATTTTCATTTTGACACAATCTTTGTCACAGTGCGATGTTTGACCGTGATTGACGATAATTATAAAATGAAGGGATTTATATTAAACCCTAGAATTTATATTATAAACCCTATGAATAATGTTATACTATAGGAATATGAACACTTGGATCAATAAACATTGCGACATAGTTTACCATGTTTGACCATGATTCATTTTCATATCGAGACAATATTTGTCACAATGCGACGTTGGAACATGGCTAACCATCTTGACTTTTATATTTAGATAATCCTTGCGACAACGTGACATTAGACTATGGTTGACCATGATTGACCATGATTGATAATATAAACCCAAGGGTTTAATACTAAAAACGAAAGGGAATGATATTAAACCCAAGAGATGAATACTAAATCCCAAAGGGATTATGAATCCATGGGAATAATATTAGACCCAAGGGATTAATATTATAAACCTAAGGTATATAAAATCTAACATAAATATTATAAAACCTAAAATAAACAAGGTTGACCATGTTTGATTTTCACATTCAGAATCCTTGTCAAATTGCAACGTTGGACAATGGTTGAACATGATTGATTTTCATATCGAGAAATTCTTTGTCACAATAAGACGTTGGACCACGAATGACCATGGTTGGCTTTCATATTGAGACAATATTTTTCACAAAGTGATGTTTGATCACAGTTGACCATCATTCACCGTGATTGACCATGATTGATTTTATAAAACATGGTTGATAGTGGATGAGCATGATTGGCTATGGTTGACCATCATTGATTTTTAGATTGACTATGATTGACTATGATTGACCATGGTTAATTTTCATGTTGATCATGATTAACTATGGTTGACCATGGTTGACCATGATTGACACTAATTAACCTTGGTTGAGTTTCATATTGACCATTATTGACGATGATTGACCATGTTTGACCATGAGTGAACATGGTTGACCATGGTCGATTTTCATATTGAGAATATCTTTGTCACAATGTGACATTGAACCATGAATGACCATGATTGACCATGGTTTACAATGGTTGATGATGGATGACCATGTTTAATTTTCATATGGAGACAATTCTTTTCACAATGTGACATTGGAGCATGGTTTAACAACATTGACTGTGACTATAAAACCAAGCGATTTATATTACATCATAGGATAAACATTATAAAACCTATGAATAAAACTATATCTTATGAATATGAACCCTTATAATAATAAGCCTAAGGGATTAATATTATAAATCGAAGGGGTTAATATTATAAATCTAAGGTATATAAAATCTAAGATAAACAATATAAACCCTAAAATAAACATGGTTGACAATGGATAACCATGGTTTATCTTCATATTTGCACAATATTTTTCACAATGTGTCGTTGGACCATGGTTGAACATGACTGATTTTCACATTCTACTGATGACCATGGTTCATCATGATTATATACCCATGAAATTTATATTAAACCGATTGATTAATAATATGATCTCTATGAATAATATTATACCCTAGGAATATGAACCCTTAGAATAATAAACCCAATGGACTAATATTATAAAACCAAAGTATTACTGCTAAAATCCCAGGGGATTATAAACCGAAGGGAATAATATTAAACCCAAACAATTATTTATATTAACCCAAGGTATATAAATCTTATGATAAATATTATAGACCCTAAAATAAACATGCTTGACCATGGTTTACCATAGTTGATATTTATATCATTATAATCTTTATCATAATGCGATGCTGGACCATGATTGAATTTCATAGTGAGACAATCTTTGTCACAATGTAATGTGCGACCATGGTTGACCATGGTCAACTTAAATAATGAGACAATCATTATCAAAATGTGACATATGACCATGGATGACCATGATTAACCATGGTTGGTGATGGTTGACAATGGTTGATCATGGTCGATTTTCATATTGAGATAATCTTTGTCACAATGTGAAGTTGGACCACGGTTGATCATGATTATAAACCCAAGGAACTTATATTAAACCCTAGGATTAATTTTTTCATTAGGAAAATCACAATTTTATTAATGAAAACAAAATTACATGTTCTAGATGCTTACAAAGAATTCTGTCAAACCATTCAAGGTTGGTAATCACATAGCCAATGATTGATAATTTTTCACATCTAGAGAAACAAATTACCCTTTTCTCTATTTCTTCTTCGATACTTTTTGCCATTCTCCTTGAAATGGTGTGGGTGTTACAAGTGCAAGCTGATTCTGAACATATTTTCTTAGATTTTCTTTATCTGAATCTATGCTTTCTAATGCATGATGACATTTGATACCCGCCAGCTCCTTTACCTCTGGAATCCTTTATGTCTACACTATTGGCTCTAGGAATTCTGATAGTTCATGATTTGATTCCTTGTTTCCTATAATTTCATGTGGATGATGGAATTTTTCACTGATAAAGGGTTCCATTTCTTCTTCTTCCTCTTCGTCAATGGGAAAATGTTAAGGAAATTTCTGTCCTTTGGGTTTCCTTCCCGGTTTCTTCTTCCCTCGTGATTATTTTATGGCATCGGGGCAAGTACATTGAATATGACCTGTCTGTCGGAATATTCGACATCTAAATGTCATGTTCTCAAAATCAACGAACTATGTCCAAAACAGGTTGTTGTGATTCAATAGAATGCAGTCTAGAAAACCCTTTTTGAGATCCACTTCCATACAAATTCTAGTGAAAGTGTAGATCCTTTCTTCGACTCTTTGTGTATATGTTTTGATGCATCACCCTAAGTGTTTCCCAATTCCTTCTAGTACTTTGGCGTGCCAAAAGCACAGGGGAGGATTGTGCAGCCTAACCCATATCAACATTCTTAACTATACCATTGTATTTGCATCAAATTTTGGGAACAATGGGGTAATAAAAAGTCCTATAGATCCACAAAACCAAGAGCCTTCATGAAAAATATATTCTCGTTCTTCTGATGATGAAAAATTTACTATGAAAAAACCTTTGGAGGAGAGGTGGATCTCATAGTTTATTATTAAAGTAGTGAAGTTTCAGTGAAAGAGATCCATCAACTTTGGCTAGAAACTGTTAAATCTACATATAACGACCTGGGCTTGATATGATGAGCACATATCATTTGTTTCTATGAGATCTATAGTCATTGTTGGAACTTTTGTTCATTGCTCCATAATATGGGGGCTACGAATGTTGTGTGTCTGAACTGGATGCATGGGGGCAACCAATTTTCTATTAAGGATATCTTAAATTGATGGGCCTCCATTGTTTTCTCCTTGATTTAATTTTGTTCCCTTTGGAAGACTGGATCCAAACATATAACTTTAACCCTTTGTATGGATCAGTATAGCAAATCCTCCCCGCAATCTTAGTTTCAATGTAATGGTGGATGATTGGGAGACATTGTATTCTTGAATGCTTTAATCATAATGAATTGTCTTGCCTTCATATATCAGATTATGTAGGCACGTCAGATAACTCAAGTGTTAAAAGACATATTGCTTCATCTTTGATACCCAATCAGATGTTAGGAACCATATGAGATTTGATTTCTCATTTGGATATTTAATAAAAACATGAAACATTATCCTTGGTTTCGGATGCAATCTCCTTTGTAGACAAATTTGTTTGTCAAGAACCAGATTTACATCGTAAGATTATTCTGAGAGGCATAATGAAGGTTTCGACATCATAGGCAAGAGACCTGCCTTGTTTTCCCTCTGATCTGTTGAAGTAGAGAATTGATCAATTGTAAACTTTCTCATGCTACTTGGTTCCAACCTCAATCTACAATATTGACTATATAGGATCGTCTACATGATGATATACACTGAATCCAATGATTTTAGCCATGGATCTTCTATTGGGTCCTCACTAGATGAATAAGTCTTGGATTTTTTCATGGAATGACTCCCCAATCTGCATGGTTCTTCTCCTATAGTGTAGGGCAGATGAGGCATCTTCTTCATATCCGAATAAGCTACAGATATATATGGATCTTGACACTATGCATTATGAATAGGCCCTTAACCTTTGCTTGTTCCATTCAAGATGAGAGGAGTTCGAGCTTTTGTGACTCCACACATTGAAACTCTAGCCACCTCTTCCATCACTCCAACTCTCCCAAAAAAATGAAAAAATTATGAGTTAAAATACATATCTTTGATTATCTAAACCCTATGAAACTGTATGACTAATATTATTCCCTTAGGAATATGAACATTTAGATTAATAAATGCTAGGGATTAATACTAAAACCCCAAGAGATTATAAAGCCAAGATATACAAACCTTATGATAAGTATTATAAACCCTAAAATAAACATGGTTTACCATGGTTGATTTTCATATTGAGACAACCTTTTCCATAATGAGACGTTGGACCATAGTTGACCATGATTGATTTTCAGATCGAGACAATATTTTTCAGAATGCGACCTTTGACAATTGTCGACCATGGTTGATTTTCATATTGAGACATTTTTTTTTTACAATGTGATGTTGGACCATGCTTGAACATGATTGACTTTTCTATCAAGAAAGCCCTATGATAAACCCTAAGATAAATATTATAAGGCAAGGTATATAAACCCTATGATAAATATTATAAATGTTAAAATAAACATTGTTGACCATGTTTGATTTACATATTGAGAGTGTTTGTTAAAAAATGACATTGTACCATGATTCACCATGGTTGACCATGATGAATTTTCACATTGACAAAAAATTTGTCAGAGTGCGATGTTGGACCATGCTTGAACATTATTGATAATGATTTACCATGGATGACCATGGTATATTTTCATATGAACCTAATATGTGTGACAATGTGATGTTTGACCTCTATTGAGCATCATTGATGATGGCTGACCATGGTTGATTTTCATATTGGGACAATCTTGTCACAATGTGATGTTAGACCATGGTTGACCATGATTATAGACCAAATGGATTTATGTTAAATCTAATTACTAATATTATAAACCTTATGAATAATATTATACACTAGGAATATGAACCCTTGCATTAATAAACCCAAGGGACTGATATTAAAGCTCAAGGGATTAATACTAAAAATTGAAAGGATTATAAAACCAAGGTATATAAACCTTAAGATAAATATTATAAACCATAAAGTAAACGTGGTTCACCATGGTTGATTTTCATATTGACACAGTCTTTGTCACAATGCATCATTGGACCATGGTTGACCATGATTATAAATTCAAGGGATTTATATTAAACTCTAGGATTAATATTATGAACCCTATGAATAACATTATGCTCTAGCAATATTAACCCTTAGACTAACAAATCCAAGGGATTGATATTATAAACCCAAGGGAATAATAAACCCAAAGGATTAATACTAACACCCCAATGGATTATATACCCAAGGGAATGATATTAAACCCAATGGATAAATATTATAAACACTAAAATAAACCCTAAAATAAACAAGGTTGACCAAGGTTGGCCACAGATGGTTTTCAAATTGACACAATCTTTGTCACAATTCGACATTGGACCATGGTTGACCATGATTAATTTCCATATTGAGGTAGTCTTTTTCACAATACGACGTTGGAGCATGGTGGACCATGGTTGATTTTCATATTGAAAAAGTATTGGTCACAATCTAATGTTGGACCACGGTTGACCATGGATGACCATGGTTGATTTTCATATTGAGGCAATCTTTGCCACAATGAGATATTGGACCATGGTTCACCATGGTTCACCATTGATTACCATGGTTGTCAGAATGTGACATTGGACAGGGAGACAATATTTTCCATAATATCACCATGATTATTAACCATATTGATCATGGGTGACCATGATTGACCATGATTGACCATGGTTGATTTTCATATTCAGATCATGTTTGTCACAATCCAACATTATACCATGTGTTACCATGCTTAACCATGGTTGATTTTCTATTGATACATTGTTTTTCATAATGTGGCGTTCGACCATTATGGACCATGGTTAACCATGGTTCACCATAATTGACCATGGTCAACTATGTTTGACCAATGTTCATCATGATTGACCATGATTGATGATGGTTGATAATGGTCGAATTTCATATTGAAGAAATCTTATGATAAACCCTAAGATAAATATTATAAACCAAGGTACCCATGATAAATATTATAAGTTGAAGGGATTTATGTTAAACTTGAGGATTAATATTACAAATCCTGTGAATAATATTATGCTCTAGGAATATGAACCCTTATATTAATAAACCAAACGGATTTGAGATTATAAACCCAAGGGATTAATAATGAAAATCAAAGAGATTATAAACCCAACGTATATAAAGCTAAAGAAAAATATTATAAACCCTATAATAAATATGGTTTACCATGGTTGATATTCATATTAACATAATCTTTGTAACAATGCAACGTTGGAAGATGGTGGACCATGATTATAAACCCACGGGATTTATATTAAACCCTAAGATTCATATTATAAACCATATCAATAATATTATAACCTAGGAATATAAAACCTTAGATTGATAAAACCAAGCGATTCAAATTATAAACACAAGGGAACAATAAACCCAAGGGATTAATATTATAAATCCAAGGTATATAAGCCTTAAGATAAATATGATGAACCTAAAAATAAACATGCTTGACCATGGTTTAACACAATGGATTTTCATATTGGGACAATATTTGTCACGATGTTACATTTGACCATAGTTCACCATGGTCAACTTACATATTGTGACAATCATTGTCACAATGTGTTATAGGACCATGGTTGACCTTGACTGGACATGGTTTGATGATGGTTCACAATGGTTTATTTTCGTATAAAGACAATATTTATCACAATGTCTCATTGGATCATGGTGGAGCATGATTTAAAGTGAAGGGTTTATATTAAACTATAGCAATAATATTATAAACACTATGGATATTATTATACCCTAAAAATATGAACCATTAGATTAATAAACCCAATGGATTGATATTATTAACCCAAGGAAATAATAAAACCTAGGGATTAATACAAAAACCCTAAGAGATTATAAACGCAAGGTATATGGACCCTAAGAGAAGCATTATAAACCTTAAAATAAAAAAGTTTAACCATGGTTGGCCATGGTTTATTTTCACATTGACATAATCTTTGTCACAATGTGATGTTGTACCATGGTTGGCCATGATATCTTTTCATTTTGAGGTAGTTTTTGTCACAATGTGATATTGGACTATGATTGACCATCGTTGACCATGGTTGATTTCCCTATTGAGACAATCTTTATCACAATATGATGTTGGACCATGCTTGACCATTGTTGATTTTCATATTGAGACAATATTTGTCACAATGCAACGTTGGTCCATGGTTGACCATCAATGAGCATGGTTGTCACAATTTGACATTGGGCCAAGAGATAATCTTTGTCACAATGGGACCGTGATTATTGACCATGGTGGACTATGGATTATTTTCATATTGAGACAATATTTCTCACAATGCCATGTTGGACCATGCTTGACCATGGTCGATTTTCATATTGAGGGAATATTTGTCATAATGTGACATTGGACCATTATTGACCATGGTTAACCATGCTTCACCATAATTGACCATGGTCAACCATGTTTGACCAATGTTTACCATGATTGACCATGACTGACCATGGTTGCATTTCATATTGAGAAATATTATGATAAACCCTAAGATAAATATTATAAACCAAGGTATATAAACCATACAATAAATGTTATAAATAGTAAAATAACCATGGTTTACCATGGTTGATTTTCATATTGAGATAATATTTGTCACAATGTGACATTGGACCATGATTGACCATTATTTGTTTTCATACTGAGACAATCTTTGTCACAATGTGGCGTTGGACCATGTTTGACCATGGTTGATTTTGATATTGAGACAATATTTATCACAATATGACTTTGGACAATGATTGACCATTGTTGATGGTGGTTGACAATGGTTGGACATTGTTGATTTTCATATTGCGAGAACATTTGTCATAATGCGATGTTGGACCATGGTTGACCATGATCGATTTTCATATTGAGACAATCTTTGTCACAATACGACAATGCACCATGGTTGACCAACATTGATTTTCATATTGAGACAATCTTTGTCGCAATGCAACATTGGATCATGGCTCACCATGGTTGACCACTCCTCATTTACATTTCAATTTAACATTATGATTTGTTTTAGAAACCAAAGAAATTTACAAAGTATATTTCAAATTTCAAATTGATTCATTAAAAATTTAAATAAGAATTTTATGCTTTAAATAAATATAGTTAGTTTTTTGGTTGTTATCATTCTCTTAAATGGTCAGCTCCATATATATATATATACTTACCATAAAATTCTTAATTACATTAAAAAAATTCAATAAAGAAAAAGGCTAGAACAAAGGTTCATATTTACAAATGTATATAATAATATATTAAAATAAATAAATATGTTACTAAAGTTTATGAAAAAATTATCCACAAATAGAGCTCATATTGTTAATTGTAATTTTTATTGGTATAATGTTGCATGACCCTTTTGTATTTTACTCTAACTTAACTATATTTAAACTAAGTGAGAGTAACTACCCTATAGTATTGATTCAAACATAGAAAATAATTCATATATTTCAAATGTGAAAACTCATTCATACATTTCAAAGTTCAATAATAAAACTAAATGATACAAAACACTAACTATACAACCTTTTTTAATACATATGCTTCAGTTTAAACTTTTCCAATTTTAAAATATTTTCCTTATTGTAAAAAATTTTACATTACCTAAATTATACTATAATTAAAAACCCATAAGTTTCATGGAAATCTATTCAATTATGCAATAAGTGCTATGACGTAATTTTTTTGTTCCAGATTGTACAAGTGTAAGGAATGACTAAAATTAAGCATATATCAGGATTCGATAGGTGAGAATCAGCATAGAAATATTAGTGGGCCAAGGTGGAAATAGATAACCTCTCATTTATGAGAGGTTTGAGTATTGAGTATTTTATATTTTATAGCTTTTTGAAGCCAATATTATGCACTGAAATTGTTAGTTGTATTTTTAAATTTTATCTTAGAAAAAAAATATTAAAATATATTTTTGATTACTAATATCTATAATTTTGATATTTGTTTTATATTTCTAAATAATAAAAATATAATATAAAATATTGAAAATACTTTTCTAAATTATCAAAGTTTTTTAATAGGTTATCTTAATTAAATATACATTCTAATATCTTAACATAATATATTACTCCATAATCCTAGTCTTAAAGGTATAGTAAATAAAAGTAACTCCATAATCGTAGCCTTAAAGCTATAGTAATCTTTCTTACGCACATCCACTATAGTGGTTTACATAAACTTGTCAGTACCTAGGGTGGATTCACCTGTATCAACTACTTCCAGAATGTCAATGGGGGATCAGAAGGTTGATTGTCATTTTATATTACATTTATGTAACTTTTTCATCATTATATCGATCATTTAATTAAACTGTATTTGTATTTTTTTTGTATTTTTAATTTAAATGAACTCAAACAATTTAAAGAGTGGATGTCTATATATTTAAAGAGTGAATGTCCATATATGTTTTTATTTGAAATTACACATTTCCAAAATATGTCAAAATCCACAATAAAATGAATTAATCTCACTAGTAACAATAACCACTACTACTTCCATACATATATCATTTACATCCACAGACAACATAACTCCAATCAGGCCACCAACTTTACAAGTTCATCATTACGTCCACAAACAACACACATCCAACTACGCCATTAATTTTTACAAGCTTAGTTGTTGATCTATGACACCTCAAATATTTGTCCCATAAGTGTTGAGGATAATGGTTAAAATAAAGCTATGTAATTGCTGACAAATTAGCCAACAAATTTTGTGTTCTAAGTTATCAGAATTAGGACAACAAATTTATAGATGTAGTCAGTTATCATTCAACAAATTATTAGGGACAAATTCAGATAATGGATAATGACCTTAGAAATATGTGGACTATATAATAATGTATTCACTGATCCTAAGAAGATATGACATTCCAATGACAGTTCATCTCATGGTTTGAGAATTAGTCTTTTCTTATTTTTGTTCATTGGTTCTGTTTATGTTTCCATATGCATGCTCTTGCTAGATTTAACATGGTATCAGAGCTAGGTTAAGAGGTTCATTTATATGTAAAGTGTGTGTTGTTGGTAGAAGGTTTCAAAAGTTTGTGAAAGCCATTTGCAAGAGTTTTCATAATTTTTTGAAGCCTGTGCAAATTCAAGTTATTGGTGGGAGTTCTCAGTAGTTAGCAACAATGGTCAACAATATGAATATTTTTCAGCCACAAATACCAATGTTTCAAGGTGAGAACTTTGGTTTTTGGAGCATTAAGATGAAAACATTGTTTCTCTCACAAGATTTGTGGGATTTCATAGAGAATGGATATACAGAACCAGATGCTCACACACTTTCCAGCTGGACTGAAGACCGAAGAAACTAGCTAAAGGAAAATCGTAAAAAATATTCAAAGTCTCTCTTCGTAATCTAGCAAGCAGTGCATGATTCAATTTTTCCCATACTAGTTGGAGTAACAAAATCAAAGGAGGCATGGGATGCTTTGAAAAAAGCATATCAAGGAAGTGATAAGGTAAAAATTGTTAAGTTGTAGTCACTAAGAAGAGAATTTGAAACCTTGTGCATGCAAAACTCTGAATTTATTCAAGATTTTGTCACTAGAGTTATGGGTATAGTGAATGAAATTAGGTCTTATGGGGAAGATTTAAAAGATCAAAAAATTGTTGAGAAGATTTTAAGAAGTTTGCTTGCAAAATTCGATGGGGTTGTTGTTGGTATTGAGGAATCTAAGGATCTAACTCAGTTGTCCATGAATAAGATAATGGGGTATCTTCAATCTCATGAGCAAAGAATCAATAAATCTTCTGAAAAATCTATTGAGCAAGCTTTTCAAGCAAGAGGAAATATTTTCAAAGGCAAAAGTGGTTCCTTTCATGAGGAAAGCCAGCACACTTTTGGAAGAGGAAGAGGAAGAGGACAAACATACAAAGGAGGTAGAGGTTGAGGAAGATTTTTTCCTGTATGCAAAAAAGTAAGATGTAATGATGAAGGTGATGTAGGTAAAAGGTTTAATAAATCCCAAGTTCAGTGTTTTTATTCTAAAAGATTTGGCCATTTTGAAATAAATTGTTGGAAAAGACAAACACAACAAGATAATTTTTCTGAAGGAAAAGAAGAGGTTGGCACTTTATTCTTGGCTTCTAATTCAACTAATAATGTTTCCAAAGGGGTGTCACTTATGGATAGTGGCTGCAGCAATCACATGATAGGAAACAAAAATGGCTTTGTAGAGATAGATGAATCTACAAAATGTGATGTACTATTGGGAGATGACAAGCCAGTTGAAGCTAAATGTAAGGGAACAATTGCTGTGAAGACAAAACAAGGAAAATAAAAGCACATTAATGATGTTCTATATGTTCCTGGTCTAGCACATAATTTTTTGAGTGTGGGGCAGCTCCATGAAAGGGGATATTTAATTGTTTTTAAGGACAAGCAATGCATAATCTACGATAAAAATGATCACAGTAAAATTATTGCTAAGACTAATATGCTGCAAAACAGAATTTTTGCCTTCAATCTCCCTCATGAGGCAAGTACAACATTAAATGTTGCTTATGATGATAGTTCCTGGCTATGGCACATAAGGTATGGACATTTGAATATGAAAGGCTTGAAATTGTTATATAACGAGCAAATGGTCAATGGGTTACCACTTATTGGTTCCACTGATAAAGTCTATGAAGGGTGTATTCTTGGTAAGAAACACAGAGATTCATTTCCAATAGGAAAATCATGGAGAGCAAGTAAACCACTAGAACTAGTGCACGCAGATATGTGTGGTCCTATGTAAACATTGTCTCTCAACAAAAATAAGTATTTCAATATTTTTGTTGATTATTTTAGTAGAAGAACATGGGTATATTTCATTAAAGAAAAATCTGATGCATTTGTCATATTTCAACAATTTAAAGCTCTTGTGGAAAAGAAAAGTGGTTATTGTCTAAAAACATTACACACAAATAGAGGGGGAGAATTGATAGCTAGTTATACTCCCCAACAGAATGGCACTGCTAAATGTAAGAATAGAACAATTTTTGACATGGCTATGAGCATGACGAAATGTATAAAACTTCCAAACATTTTTTAGGCTAAAGCTATAGCTACATTTGTTTATTTTCTTAATAGATGCCCAACAAGAAGTGTGCAAAATATTACCCCTTATGAAGCATGGTGTGGAAGAAAACCCAATATTTCTCATTTAAGAGTCTTTAATTGCATTGCCTATGCTCATGTTCTTGCTGAAAAGTGAAGAAAGGTTGAAGATAAAAGTGTGAAATTCATTTTTATTGGATATTGTGAGGAAACCAAAGGTTATAGATTGTAAAATCTTCAAACTGAAAAATTAATGATTAGTCGTGATGTGTTATTGGATGAGAAAGAATAATGGTTGTGGAATCATGATGTGCAGCAAAAAACTCCAAGTATTGTTGTACAAGAAGATGAATCTTTCGTTTCTGCAAATCCATCCAATAATCAAAATACTTCAGAGGCCACATCCACTCCATCACCTTCTGTTAGTTCAAGTCCTGTATCAAGACCAAGTCCTCCTCCAAAAAGGACAAAATCTTTAAATGAAATTTATGGTTATACTAATTTTGCTTTCATGTCTCATATTGAAGTAGAACCAAGATATTTTGAAGATGCAATAAAAGAGTTAGTTTGGTGCAAAGAAATGGATGAAGAGATGGCAGCAATTAAAAATAATGCAACATGGGAGCTTGTGGATCCTCCTATTGAAAAAGAAGTCATTGGGGTGAAATGGTTGTATAAAAAAAAGTATGCAGTCAATGGATCAATACAAAGGTACAACGCAAGGTTAGTAGCAAAGGGATATGCTCAACAACGACGTATTGACTTCAATGAAACATATGCTCCTATTGTAATATTTCATACAATCAAAACTGTTTTGGCATTGGCAACACAATATAAATAGTTAGTTTATCAATTTGATGTTAAATCAACCTTTCTAAATGGTGAGTTGAAAGAAGATGTTTATGTTCACCAGCCCCAAGGATATGAAGAAGCAAAAAATGAATACAAAGTCTACAAACTGAAAAAGGCTCTTTATGGGCTTAAACAAGCTCCAAGAGCATGGTATAGCAGAATTGGCACTTATTTTTTGAAAAAGGGGTTTAATAGAAGTGAAGATGAGCACACATAAGATATCAAGTCAAATGGTAATGATATAATAATTGTGTGCTTATATGTAGATGATTTGATATACACATCTTCAAGTGATTTGTTAGTGGAAGAGTTCAGCGAGGCTATGATGACTGAATTTGAAATGATTGATTTGAGTTTTCTCCATTATTTTCTTGGCATAAAAGTGACACAAATGAATGATGGAATTTTTATTTCACAAGAAAGATAGGTTTCAAATATTCTTAAAAAATGGAAAATGGGAAATTCTAAACCCATGAGCACACCCATGAATACAAATGAAAAATCTTCTATAGAAGATGGAGCCGAAAAGGTAGATGCTCAATCCTATAGGAGTCTGGTAGGAAATCTTTTGTATCTTACTACCATTAGGCCTGATATTGTGCATGCAGTAGGCTTGATTTCAAGATTCTTGCAAAGTCCAAGGAAGATTAATTTTGGAGCAGCAAAGAGAATTTTGAGGTATGTATGTGGAACAAGAAATTATGGAATTTGGTATAACTCATCATATAATTTTGGGTTGGTTGGTTATACAGATAGTGACTCGGCTGGATCTTTTGATGATAGAAGAATCACTTCAAGTTATGTATTTAGCCTTGGATCGGGTGTAATATTATGGTGTTCAAAGAAGCAACCAACTATTTCATTGTCTTCTACAGAAGAAGGGTATATTGCAGCAACAACAACAACATGTGAAGCAATTTGGTTGAATAAAGTATTGATAGATCTAAAACAAGAACCAAAATATGCAACAAATATTTATTGTGATAACTTGTCTACCATTGCCATAATTAAAAATCTAGTGTTTCATAATCTCACCAAACACATTGATATCAAATATAATTTCATAACAGACTATGTGGCAAAAGGAGAAATTCAAATAAAGTTTTGTACAACAAATGAACAACTTGCAGATATATTTACCAAAGCACTACTTAAAGGAAAGTTTGAATACTTAAGGCATATCCTTTGAATCACCTCATTAAGAATTAAGGGGGAGTGTTGAGGATAACGCTTAAAATAAAGCTATGTAATTGTTGACAAATTAGCCAGCAAATTTTGTGTTTTGAGTTATCAGAATTAGGACAACAAATTTATAGATGTAGTCATTTATCATTCAGCAAATTATTAGGGATAGTAGATTAGTGAGATAATGGATAATGAAATTAAAAATATGTGGGCTATATAATAATGTATTCATTGATCCTAAAAAGATATGAGATTCCAATGAGAATTCAGCTCATGGATTAAGAATCAGTGTCTCTTATTTTTATTCATTGGTTTTGTTTATGTTTTCATATACATGCTCTTGCTAAATTTAACAATAAAAACACAACAGATAAATTACTTGCTCTTTTGCCTACATCAATTAGTAGTGTAAAACTGTGTCAATTTCTCTAGGATGGCACTGCACAAAATGGCCTCTGGCTCGGTGTTCTCCCACATCCACACCAAATTCATGAACCAGAACCACCTCACAGTGCACTAAAAAGTCGTCTTTGAATCTCCCGATGATCAACATCCTCAATAATGGACGACTGAGATACTACGCACTGATGAAATGTCGTCTCCTACACTTCCTGACATGCGTTATCTTATAACCCTCGGGTGGTTCACCTACTCTATGGGCCTCTGCATGGGTGAGGCCCGACAACCTTCTTTTTGCAAAGTTTGGTAGACTGATGTCATCCCACTCATCAACATGATCAAGTAATGAGTCCAAAATGAGATTACTATATGAAATCCGAAACCTCGGGAAGCTTTCCCATCTTTTTAAAATGGTATTCATCTTCTTCAACAGGCTTGGCAGCAACATGATCTCAATCTTCTTGAATAACCTTGCCAGTCTAAGATTCTCCGAAGGAAGAGCATTCTTCCCTTGCAAACTACAGAATGAAGGCCACATGGAAGCAAAGCGAGTGGCGATTAGAATGAATCAAACGGGCTACCATGTTCAAAGAAGCTTGATTCTAATATAGCAACTAATAGAGGAGTGGAAACTGCATAGTTTTTAGATATGGTGTAGAATCAGACGGTGCACTAATAGAACCTGTTTAGATTATGTGTGGCGTCAATAGCCATGAAGAAGTACTCCAATCATAGCCCTCATGGGTTTCCTCAATCCATGGCTACGCCCCTCGATGACTGTATATCTGAGGAGTCAAACGATTATTTTTTCAAACATTAACCAAAAAATACAAACAACACCAATGTCATTATCCTCTTTCTTTAATGAGGTTTCTCCTCTTTAAAACGACACCCATGTCGTCATATTTGTCCTCCAAAATGCATACGATGCTCGTGAGGTGCCATACACAGCTATAATATACCTCCCAGATGGTGTGCGAGGTGTCATACCGTAGTTATAATATACCACAATTAGATACATCCCGAACAATGTACCATCCTATGAGATCCTGCATACCCTGGACACCCATCTTCTGCGGGCATCCTTATGTCATTGTAGATTCCCAAATATTCAGAAAATCTGTAATAGATTTAAGCTCACACGGAAGTGACTATATCATAGCTCTGAAAATCAGTGAGCTTGAGTTGATTGCAGATTTCAATAATAGGTTTAAGCTCACACGGAAGTGACTACATCATAGCTCTGAAAATCAGTGAGCTTGAGTTGATTGCAGATTTCAATAATAGTCTTTGAACTCGAGCCACTGCTGTAGAAATGGGTTAATGTCTGGATTGAGTTGATTGCAGATTCCAATAATAGTCTTTGAACTGGAGCCACTGCTGTAGAAATGGGTTAATGTCTGGATTGCAAGTAAAGCGACAATTGGGCTAATGTCTGGATTGTAACTAAAGCGACACTGCTGTAGAAATGGGTTAATGTCTGGATTGCAAGTAAAGCGACAATTGGGCTAATGTCTGGATTGTAACTAAAGCGACAGTTGAATCGAATGAGGAACTTGGGCACCTTGGGAGACAAAAGGCGTACCACCTGTGTGTTGCTCCCTGCACAAGGATGGTTAAACGACGGTCTGGGAGTGCGAATGAAACACAGACAACTGTTCCATATATATTATTTAAAATATTTTTAAACTCTTTTGTAACCTAGAAAATGAAGAGGCTCATTAAATCACAGTCGTCGAAAGCTCTATGAAATGAAGAATATCGGCTGATATGAAATCTAGTCCATACTTTTTGAAAATAAAATAAAAGTTAACATGTCTCCATCCACTCGGAGTGGAAATATATACACCTATTAACGAATTATAAATAAATAAGAGAAATTTCTTAAATATTGGATAATGAGTAAAAATATTTAATATTATGAAATAAAAATAAAATATACTTGAATTATTCAATTATTAAATGATGGTTATCGATTTTCCCCCAACCGGGTGAGAGACATTTCAACGAACTCGGTGGGATCGGAACCTAAGAGAGGGGAACGATTGTCATAAGACAAGGTGCACCATTGACGACACCTTTGACGACTTGCACTCAATGATTTGCATGCATAAGGTGGCATCCCATGTCGGAGGATATCTTGGGAGTTGTGCAGTAGGAGATCTATGTCTTTTTAGGGGTTTTATTCTAATTTTATTATTCACTCATCATTTGGAATTGGGAGTTATTTCATAGTCAGAGGAGTGATTGACTGAGGCACATTCTTCGCTTCTAGGAGGTGAGACATTGAAGAAAGTATGGTTTTCTTCTCACTTCTAATCCCATTTTCCTGAACCTGGCTATGTATTTTTGTTTGGTAAGTTTGATGGTTGTTTCGAAAATGTGGATTTTGGAAAGTCTTTAGGCATTTTGTGTTGGTTCTGAAGCACGTACCGTGAAAGATGAGGCCAATTCTTTGCACTCTACTAGATTCTCTGTGCTTTACAAAATTGTTATATTTTTTATGGATTTGTGTGTAGAAATGAATGTTGAGCTCATTTCTAATGTAATGGGGATGATATTTAATCAATAGAGTTAGCCAAGAAATTAACAGTTGCCCCAAGAAGATTGGGTAAATTTGGCAGAGGTTAACTATGCATGGTGGATATCCCTGTCACAAAAGTGCCTTGGGCTTTGTTGAAAACCAAAGATATCTTTCTGAGATGTCGCCAGGCCAAAGGAAGGGAGGTTCATGGGTAGTTTGAATTTACTACTTAATTCAATTTTGTATTATGCTCTCATATTTGTACATGTTCCTTTTCTTTCAAGTTAGACTCTACTCCCGTGCGTCTCGGTCTCTTCACTCGTCAGGGGCTATATTGGTTCGGTTTCTAGTTGATAGACATTGGGAGTCTCACTAGTCCTGGTCAAGTGTTGCTTTGAGTGATACGATTCAAGTTCACTGGTTATCTGAGCATTATGAATTTCAGTTTTATGGTTCTCCCTGCCTCTTCCAAAAGGAACTTTGGTCGGGGCAGAAATGCTAAGAATAGTAATGGAGGTCATGGATGTGGAACAAGGCAGGCCCTGCCTCCAGCAACCAGGGTGGGGGATTGTCAGGATACTATGGGAAAAACTAGAGATGTCGCCCAGACTTATTATAGTAGCATCCATTCTCTTGTTCATCAATTGATATGAGGCTCGGAAGAAGAATTAAAGGAACAAGCCAAAAACACTGACACATATTTGGGAGAGTGGTTATCCTTAGCACAGGATCTAAATTATTTCATGGGAAGATACACCTAATTCTAGTGTTCCATTTACTTATGTTGGCTTATGAAGAATGGCAAGAGCGATTGGGTCTAGCCCTATTGGGCCGTCTACAACAAATTAAGAGCTTTGGGAAATCCACAAGCAATTCATGTTGATACAACATCAAATACAACTTCAAAATGTTTGTCTCAGCTGGATTGATAATCATATCCCTTGTCTTCCACAGAAATAGCTTTCAGGTTCCAACGACAAAAATCCAACTCCCTTGGAATCGTCAGATGACTAATGCGTAGACTAGCATAGTTGTTTTGTTGTGAAAATTTTGAGCAATGTTTTTTTTGGCCTCTAAAAAGTTCACTTCTTGTTGTAGATATCTAGATATTAGGTTTTTAAATATATTGAGAGTTATATTGCACTTCTAGACATTTTGAAAATCATTTGCAATTTTGGATGTCATTATCATGTAGTTGAATGACAAAAATCGCAGTTTTCCGAGTGGCTAGTTGAAGCATTAACAAGGTTAAATTATATGTATTCCCACTTTAAGAACAATAAAATTCTTGCAACTAAAAAATAATTTAAATGATCACTATTGATTTAAATATTTTATATTTAAAAAGATTAATTAAATTTTTATTCTAAGATATATATATAAATATAAACATACCAGAAATAATTACTTAATACATACAATTACGCGAATTGGAATAACAAAAATTACTACCTGATTAATTTTAATCTTTGGAGAAGATAAATATACAATTTTTCTTCGCTTTCTTAAAATATGTATACAACTAAGGATAAATAAAATCATTCTTATGTCATTTATAATTTTATAAAAACCAATATCCCTATTTCTTTATAATAAAGGTATAAGATGATTTTCTTATACGTGAGAAAAGTTCCATCGAACCCAAGTTTTAACCTAATTTAGATAAACAAATATTTTATTTTATTATTTTTTAAATATTTAGTTTGTTTTTCTATTTATGGGAAATCTGAAGCTTGAATTTAATTTCAAAATATAATTGTTTATCAATCCCATTAAAAAATATAGAGAGATAGTCACATTAATAGATGTCTTTATTTAGTAATAACGATTATGAATTTTGATTTAATTATTAATAATTATAAAATACATGCTAGCAATTTAATTTTTATGAAAAATATTTTTAATAATATTAACAAATAAAAAAATGAGATGCATTTCTTCCATTGCAATTTAATTGATTAATTAAAAATGTCATATAAAATGAGATTGCTTTTTGACATTTATTTTCTCCACAGTGATTAATATACATGCCAATAATCGTTATTGACATAGATAAATACCAATCATAATTCATGATTCATAAATCTATGATAACAGAAATAGTAATAATATTTCAAAAATAACTTTTAATAAAAATAATTATTAATTAATTTTCTATAACTAATAATAAATATTAATAAAATCAACGTTAATACAAATAATAATAATTAAATGTATAATAAATAATAATAGTTTCATTAGTTTTTATTATTTATTAATATCCTTATTATTTAATAATATTAATTGTTATTTTTTAATTAAATATTATTATTATTATAAATATAAAATATTATTTCTACTAATGAAAATAATGTCCACTAGGTCTAGATAGATTAGTAATATTGGTGCTGTTATGACATTTTTTATGTCAATCACCAGATTTTAATTGGGATCAAAATTAAACATCATGAAAATGTAATTCTAGCCATCGGTTAAATATAATAATAATAATATTAAATTTTATAACTTTTTTGTTTATATATATATATATATTCAAGTAATAATTAAATATTTTAAATCAAAATAATAAAAATAAAATAAAAATAATAAAAATAAACTATAATTCTTTAAATAATAACCTGGATTTAACTATTAAATAATATTTTTTTGTTAATTGTTTAATAAAATAATCTTAAATATTAAATAATTAAATTATTAAATATTAATTAATTAAATAATAAAAATAATAATAGTAACAATAATATGTTGAATTGAGTTTTTTGATCCTATCGAGTTTATCATAATTTTTTTCGCGTAAATCACATGATATTTCATTTGTCGAGGCCTTTCAAACCAACTAGTGTGGTTCATAGTCACGACAAGTTGAAGAATCAGATCTAGGTTGCATGTAAAATAGTCAGAGCAGAACATCCAACAGCTATATTTGACTAGGCAAGGGTTATATTGAACAAGTAGGTTAGACCAGCGAATGACTATATTTGACTAGGAAACGGCTAGTTAGACTCGACCAAGGGATAGGAAAGCATAACTATATTTAATTAAAAATTAAAATTAAATATAGAACAAAATAAAAATAAGCGAAAGTTACAGATTTAAATAATTATTAAATCAATAGTAAATTAGTAAACTATTATTAAATTAAAAGAAGGTTTAAATTAATAGCTAATGGAACATATGAATTACATTAAATATCAAAAAAAGTATATAATTTACTTCATATTTATTTTAATTTTTTATTATTATATATATTGTAGTTTTTTTAATTCTTTTTTTTTTTAAATGTACATTACTTTTATATTTAATTCAGATTCAATAAAAAAATTAAAATTTAGTAGAATGGCTTATATTATTAATAAGATAAAAATAAATAAAATAAGTGTTATATAATATAATAATCTTTATATTTTAAATTTTTATTGGTTTATTATTTTTTTAAATATAAATACATAGTAAAACATAAATCATTTTAATGTAGCCTAAATGTAGATTGATTTCAATGTCAAAATAATTATTTTTCTTTTATATAAATTAAATTAAAATTTAGTAATACTAGTTGGTTAAACTAAATTTAAATAAAAAATTGCTAAATATATTATACTATATAAACTAACCCACCAAAGAGGATCAAAGAAACATGGCAAAAGATAGTAGGTTAAAGGATAACAAGGGGAAACTAACTTATAAGAAAACTAGAACAAGGTATAGAAAGAGGGAGGGGACAAAGGGAAGAACATAACTAGGAGGCAAGGGCTGGGACCTAACAACTACTGATCTTCCAGCCATCGTCTCTATTGAGATTGCTTGGCCTTTTTTCAATCTTAAGAGAATCGGCGTTATAGCGTAATGGTCCCTTGGGGACCCTAGGAATTTATTGAAATTTAGGTTGAGGGATCTATAGCAGACCATTTGGTGTCGTAAGAGGCTTAGTAGATGTTTGTCTTTATTTCTATTAGCTATCTTTTTTGTTTTTAGGATGTTTTGGAATTTCTTTCCTTAAAACTTATGTAAAGCATTTTCATTTT
The DNA here is from genome assembly GCA_000404065.3 of Pinus taeda. Taxonomy (NCBI): domain Eukaryota; kingdom Viridiplantae; phylum Streptophyta; class Pinopsida; order Pinales; family Pinaceae; genus Pinus; species Pinus taeda. The sequence goes on along the minus strand of APFE031546327.1, from coordinate 115,387 downwards.
GAAAATGGACTATGTATTTAGGCATGTTAGCTATATATATATGGAGAGAGTTAGATATTATATTATATTATAGTTTTAGTACTAAGATTTTGATAGTTTTGATATTTAGTTTATAATAAAGTTAAAAAGAAAAATGAGTTAAAAATAAATTCAAAACCATGAATGATTATTTCCATTTGTAAATGACAGTTAGATTATGATTATACATGTACATTCCATTATTAATAATTTATTTTTCAAATTTATTATTTTACTTTTTAATTTAGAATTATAATTTTCACGTAACTTTTCATTTATTATCATATTTATTATGATTTTTTTTGCTTTCCCATATATTCTCATACATTTACTCTATTTTAGTAAATCTTTTTCAACTTTCAAGGAATTGAAAGTGTAACATCGACAAGTAAAAAATCACTAGCTATTTTTTTTTTAAGAAAATAATGTTATGAGGTTAAATTCAATACAAGTAAAGGTAAAATGTATTAAAATTCTACAGTATCACTAGTAATTTTTTTTTCAATTCATAAGACTTCACCATAGTCATGAAGTAAATTTTCCATGAAAGCAAAAATATTTTCGTTGATTACTTTTGCTGTTGAATACATGTACATGAACATTCTAGTATTTTCTCTTGCACTATAATTATGGTTTCGTTTCCCTTTTCCTTGAGAAAAAACCCTTAACACGTGGGTTCGCTCCTTCTTTACCATGAGAAGGTTATAAATTTAAATATAACATGTATAGTTACAATTATTTATATTTTATACCATATTAAACAAGTAGTGTATCAAGGTTGTTCACATTTACTTGAGGTTGTTCATAATATACTCATATTGAGGCTACCAACACATGTCACCTCCCATTCGTTCAACTTCCTTCGTTCAACGAATATATATATATATAATATATAATATATATATATATTATATATATAACCATATATATCCATTATCCATCCATCCCAAGGCTTAATAAATGACTTTGAGGTTTCAATACCCAGTTAATGAATGCATTGGTTGTATGGAAGAAGTAGCTATTGGAAATAGACAACTCACTTGACACATGGTCACAGACATTCACGTTTGGTGTATGCTTTTATTTCCCTGTGATGATATGCTAAGGTGTCATATACAACCATCGAGATTTGATCTCATTATGAAATAATAGGGATTGAGATGGGTGGCAATTAGCCTGACTACCCGTTACTATCCTGGAAAAGAAAATGAAGTTCTTGTGATCAAAACTGAGCTCCCCAAGGTTTGTACAAAACCTAAAACTCTTATGCACACAAATGCCAAGGATGGAGAAGAGCCATTCCTCTAGAGAAATCATCCATCTGTTCAATTACAATGCTCTAAAATGAGTTTTATTAATAGCAGGACATAGGGGCACCAACTAAAATGGAGAGCACGAAACATACCTGTTGAAATGGATCAAAATGGAAATAGGTTGGCTAAAAAGGCTGAAAATGGAAATAGGCCAGCTAAAATGGGTGAATATTATTTGGTGTAGAGCTCGAAGCACACAAGAGTGCCAATTTTTTTTACCGTATATATGCATGGGCTTCGAGTGTAATTTTTCAATTAGGGTTTATGCTTAGTTTGATCAAAGAAACCTAGAGAAGAATTTGAGGTAGCAATGAGGCACAGAGCGAAGGCAGTTCCAACATCTAAGCTAGATGTATCAAGGAACACAACAAAGGTTTTATTTTCCAGAGGTATTTTCTTTGCAATTAATTATAACTAGACTTATCTACCTTTCACTCTTTCTCACTCTTTCATCTTTGTATGGTCAGTGATTGGAGCCTTGAGAAGGTTTCCTATCAAATCTTAGCTCTAAAAATTTTATCTTCTTCTTTCAAAGTGTCCCATGATATTGTTTTCCATCTCTACAGACATCATCAAAGCATCGAATGCAATGTATCTATATTATATTCTCCCCTTTGGTTTTTTTTGAAGCTCATCCTTATGGGTTTCTCTATTTCCTTGCAGTCTCCATCTTCTAATTTAATTTTGGTCATCAATTGGAAGGTCCGAGTGGTCACCAGTCATCTAACAAAGTCAATTCCACCTGTCAACATCAACTATTCAAAAGTATGACACATGAGTAAGTTATTCGAAAGCCATGAGGAGAAAATTAAGGAACTAGAGCTGCAATGGAGCATTAAATATCATAAAGAAATAACATTCAGAACACATGAAAAAAAAATTGTTATGAATTCATTAGTGTTCGAGGTGAAAATAATTTCCACTCTTGAAAATGATGTGAAAGTTATCTTGGTTTAGTTTGTGGAGATGTCTCTCCTCATCCATATCATATTTCCCCACATTTGGGTCGCTTCTTCTCCACATCATTGAGACTAATCTAGAGAAATACCCTAAAAAAGATATGGTCTAGCCAAAGGAAGGCTACCCCTCTACACAATAGAACTCTAGGAAAGAAGTAGTTATTGGACCAACAAAGAATAAAATTTTTGATGAGTCACTAAGTTGTCTCTCTCTCTGTTTTGACTTTTTTTTTAATATATTGAGAAATATGATTTATATTACAAAAGTTTTATAGTATATATGTAATAAGGTTATTTCAAACCTAGGTATATTAGGAATATACCTTGAAATAAATAGTACAAAATTCTATATGTATGGTATCCATCTTATGGAATAGGAAGCCCTTTTTTTAAACTCTCTGCATAGATATTTCACTACAAATTTACAAACATAAATCTTCACGAGTCATATATATATATATATATACATATATATATGCATATATATATATATGGATAGATAAACATGAACACCTACTCTCTAAAATAGGACACTCCTCACCTAATACAATCTCTTTGGCATGGCATTATAGGAGTGGGTTACCCAATAAATATTCAGTTCCAAATGGAGAAAAATACCCCAAATGTTTGTAAAAGAAGCTAAACCTCCCCAAGTTGCTTGCAAGTAAAGAACCTAGAGCAAGGGATTGATATAGGCTAATGTCAAAATGAAATATATCTACACACTAAGCTATAGAGAAGAATGGGACATAGAAAAGTGATGCCATGAGAGTAAATGATATGTGACCCAACGTTTCTTGGTATACCAAGAAACCTATTCCATATTCCTTATTCCTTTTCCAAGAAAAAAAAATCCCTGCATTCGTTCATAATGTGATTTTAAATGGGGGCTATTATAGTGGCTACTATTGTCCATTATCACACATAATTAACATAATATACCTCCATTGTGCTCCAAGCATTAATTCAATTCACTAACTAATGTGAAGCTTCGTCCAAAATTCATCTAGTAGAGTGGTTATCTATGTGAGGTGTTAATGGTGTGATTACAGCCCCATGGATGGCATATGCCACATCCCCTTCCTGTTATACATAGTGGGATGATGTCATGCACCTCCCCACATGACTCTAATTCTATGTCTAACCCATCCCCTAAGTCTTTTATCAATCTCATTTATTTCATCAATGTGAGGTGCCCAGTGGAGTGTGACATGGTAGAAGGATATGCTAGTTGTGATGCATGATCAATAATACCACCCCTCATCCTTCAACGGTTATTACACCCATTCATGGTCATCATTACCATATTTTATTCCTAGTAATCGCATTTTGGATTTCTTGCATGATGGTTACCATAATTATTTATTTGGTGTATCCTTATAGCCCTATGATATCTTGTGTAACTCTATTCCAACTCTAGCCCATCCATCCCAACACACTCCTACTTAATCTTCCTTACAACTTGATAGAACTAGTATTATCTACCTTCCACTCTTTCAGCTTTGTATGGTTAGTTCATGGACCCCTGAGAAGATTTCCTCTCAGATCCAAGCTCTCAAATTTTTCTCTTCTTCTTTAAGAATTTCTCAAGATAGTGTTGTCCATCTCTACCAACATCATCAAAGAATCAAATCCAATGCATCTGTATTAGACTCTCCCCTTTAGTTTATTTTTAAGCTCATCCTTGTGGGTTTCTTTATTTCCTTGCACTCTCTATCTTGTAATTCAATTTTGGTCATCTATTGGAAGGTCCTGGTGGTCACTAGTCATCTAACGAAGTCAATTCCACCCCTCAACATTGACTATTGAGAGCTATGGTGCATGAGTAAGTTATTAGAAATCCATGAGGAGAAAACTAGTAAGTAGTGTTGCAATGGAGCATTAAAGATGATAAAGAAAATAAATTTTAGAACACATGATTTTTTTTTTTGTTATGACCTAATTAGTGTTGCAAATGAAAATAATTTTGCTCTCTTGAAAATGATGTGAAAGCTATCTTTGTTTCATTGGAGGAGATGCCTCTCGTCATCCATATCAGATTTCCCCACCTCTTTCTCGGCATCATTGAGACTAATCTAGAGAAATCCCCTGAAAATGATATGTTCTCCACAGTAACACTATAGGAAAGAAGTTGACAGATCAGAAAAGAATGCAATTTTGGATGAGTCACTAAGCCATCTCTCACTCTCTTTTGAATTTTTTGAATATATTACAAAATATGCTTTATATTACTAGAATTTAATAAAATATCTGTAATAATGTTGTTTCAAACCTAGGTATACTAGGAATATACTTTGAAATAAATAAGACAAAATTTGATATAGATGGTTATCCCATTGATGAGTAAGAAGCCCTTTTTTCAAACTCTGCACATTGATATCTCACTATAGATTTAATATTATAAATATTCTCTAGTCATATATATATATATATGTGTGTGTGTGTGTGTGTGTGTATGTATGTATGTATGTATGTATGTATGTATGTCTATATGTATGTATGTATGTATGTATGTATGTATGTATGCATAAACATGAATACCTAATCTCTAAAATGGGACACTCCTCTCCTACTACAAGCCCCTTCGCATGGAATTGTAGGATTGGGTTACCCAATAAATATAGAGTTCCAAATGGAGAAAAATACCCCAAGTGTCTATAAAATGAACTAAACCACCCCAATATGCTTTCAAGTAAATAACTTAGAGAAAGGGACTAATTATAGGCTAAGGTAAAAATGAAGTATATCTTCCAGGGACTCATTGTCAATGTCTCCACCCTTTCATCATAATAATTATCATTGGAAGTAGCACAACACCCTCACTAGTTGTAGCTCAGATTTGTGTAAATTCCTTTTTCTATTCTAGATACTTCACCATAGATTGGGATGGTACATGCCTAATGTTTCCCTTTTCATCTCACAAAATATGTAGGTGTAATATAAATGGTTTGCCTATGCATAATTTTTCCTAGAGTGATCTTTGAATGCTGCTGTCTTGTATTGAATGGGTTACACGTTATGGGAATAACACACAAATGTAAGTGGAAGTTTATCACATGGAATAAGAATTGAATTCCCTATAATCCTGGACCACCAAATGTCCAATATTGACTTGGCATAACAAAATGACCTCGTGTAGGCACTTGCATGGTTCACAATGATTCACATAGTTTAATACTTGTGTTCATGTTACTCTGTTTGTTGCACGATTTACAGGAGTAACCTTGTTGCATAAGTACTTATCTACGCTTCTCTTAAATTTATTGCACAAGAATGCATGTCACAGGCAATATTACCTTACCTTGATAGGTATTAGAAATCTGATTGGAACGAATCATAATAATAGCACTCAAACTAGGAAGGTTATTTCTAGTTTTAGAGGGCATTTGGACTACTCATTTAGATATTATTCTATAGGAAATCAGGGCACTACCTATAGAATTTGGGACACTGGAAATTAAGATTTTTTGCAGTAGTCTTTAGGTCCAGTGTGGTTATTAAGACTTCATCAGATGGTTGTCTTGGATGCAAAGACCAATTATGATCAATGGCAAGAGATCGACTGTTTAGGTGAAAGTGTTGGCATATTATTAAATCTAAACACAGAGGCTATTGAGTGCATATAAGTTGTATTTTAGAACTCCTAATTGCCTCATATTAATTATCAACCTAGGTAAGTCTTTTTGTTTCAAGAGTGTACACAATATGTGCAAGTGAGTGGAAATCATTATATCTATAGAGAGTAATTCTTTAAGATCGCTTATCAATTTCAATACAAGAGTAAATGGATCAAACCATAAATCTCAACCCTGTAACTTCAAGGAAATTAACCTATTCACACTACTACACCAAGGGTATTTTTAAGACATTTTTTTAAGACAAAAGAAATCTTTTGTCTAAAAAAATCACTTTTTATTTTATTTATTTTACATTAAAATTTAATATCAATTGAATTGTCTTAAATATAAACTTTGATACCAAAAACAATAGAGACAAAAATATTTTTAGACAAAACTTTATATTTAAAACAAAAATAGTTTAAGACAAAAATATTTTAAGACAAGAGCAGCTTGAGACCAAAATATTTTAAGACAAAACTTTATATTTAAGACAAAAAATTTAGGATGAAAATATTTTGAGACAAAACTTTATATTTAAGACAAAACTAGTTTGAGACAAACATTTTAAAGACAAAAATTTATATTTAAGACAAAAACAATTTAAGACAAAACTATTCTAAGAAAAAACTTTATATTTAAGACAAAAAACATTTGAGGCAAAAATATTTTAAGACAAAAATTTTTATTTAAGACAATGCTCACTTTAGATGAAACCTATTTAATACAATTAACAATTAAGACACAAACATATCAATTTAAGACAATATTATCTAACAACTACAAAATTGACTCTAACAGTGCGCCCTAAGTCTGCCAGCTTGTAGGCAACTACTATCTTGTGCCTATACCAAGGTTGTTATTGTACTTACCATTCACGTTATCTTATATAAAAACAACAATTTGTTGGGATATTTGTTTTGTGGGGGTAGTCAACTAAGAAGAGGGCGACAACTTTTATTGACAAGTTTTCTCAGACATCAATTCCTTTTATGTCCCTTTCATATTTGCCGATACTATTAGAGACAACTTGCCTATCGTTGCATTCGACACTGCTACATGGAGGGGGATTTTAAGACAACTTTTAAGAGAAAAAAAATATTTTGTCTTCAAATTTTCAATACGAGGTGCTAGTAAAAAAGGGTAAAGGTAAAGGATTAGGGGTCTGTCTACTAGCATTCACCAAGTGGTTGGTTTACCTTGGTTGTGAAGTGATATTCAACAAAGGAAAAGCATTCCTGAGACACATAGTCACGGGACATGTGAAGAAGATTGGGGTTCATGTGAAGAACATGTATAAGCTATATGTGGAAGACTGTGTTGCATTAAGCACTAAGGCGGAGAAAGTGTAAGTCGTGATGTCGATGAACTTTGGCACAAAATGCTAGGTCATTTGCATCATGGTACCTTGAATATTATACAACAAATAAACACTAACATCCCTAAAGGATCACTTAAGTAGTAGGATGTATGCAAAGGATGTATGTTGTGGAAGTACATAAAATCCACATTCCATGATCTGGACAACAAAGCACATGCAGTCCTAGAAAGGATCCACTATGATGTTTATGGACTTTTCTAGACAACCTACAGTGTCCAGCACAAATATTTTGTCATTTTTATTGGCGACTTCTCACAAAAGTGTTGGATCTTCTTCATGTGGAATAAATCTGAGACATTCTCCAAGTTCCTAGAATTCAAGACACTGGTTGAAAAATAAGCTAGCAAGAAGGTGAAGGCTCTATTCTAGCAGCTGCAACACCCTTCAAAATTTTGGCCTGCACTTAAATTTTGGATCCTACAATGGATATTATGATCGATCATTCATTATTAGCTTATTAGTAAGTTGATGATCTCAAGCCCCCCTTTTCAATCTTAAGAGTCGATCATGCTTTTATCTTTACATATAATGTGTCATGTTTGGGCATGGGGGTTATCACTTGTCATGCAAAAGGAGGTTTGTTTTTCTTCAAGGGGAAACCTTTATGAGAATGTGTTGTCATCACCACATAGACATGTTTCACACTCATTTCACACACTCTTACACAAGTGTCACCTTTATTCTCCCAAAGTCTATCATTAGACCCAGACTTGCCATAAGTTGCCACAAAGGTTGTTGCATTAAGCGAAGTATGTGTTATATGATCTAGATTATCTATTTCATATCACTAAGCTTTCAAGTGTGTGATCATAGTCAAGTTTTATCATTGTCCACATCAGTTCCACTATTCACATCAGTTCCATTGATCCCACACTGAGCCAAATTTCAGATTTTCCTTAGCAACCTAGCCTCATCCAAATTTCCTGAACTGTGCACTTTGCATATGTAACCCTCAATATTTTCACTTGCTTCTTGGAACCATGCAATGCGTAGTAATACCAACCCCCCTTAGCATTAAAAACTATGCAGTGGTTTCCTCCAATGTCCTTCCCTCAGCTAGAACCCACTGTCTCCAAAAACTGTGCAGTTTTGTCCCCTGACTACCCAGTCTACCTTGCATCCTGAAATTGTGTAGATGTGTCTTCCGAGGGCATCATTCCATAGTAGTGCCTTGCATCCTAAAACTATGTAAATTTGTACTCCCAGGGCCTCATCCCACAATAGTGACTGGTCGCTGAAACTACACAATTATGTCTCTTAGGGGCCACAAAGAAAGATGACATGATAGAACTCTCAAGGAGATGAGGAAAAAAATAAGAAGACCAAGGAACCCAAGGTATGATAGAATATCAGGACTGCATGGAGACTCCATCTGATGCATAACCCTTTGGAGGCTAGGTATGGAAAACAAAGCACATCTTTTGAAATACACCTCTTACTGTAGCTTAAAAGTTTGCTTATCATTGTCGCATCACTCTGTCTTCAATGTCATGCATGGTTACAAGAACTGAAACTCATTCCATGTGTTTCCTATACGTGTCTTTCTCCCTTTCACTTCTTTATTACATAGCTTAGAAGATGAAGAGTATTGCGACTTGTTTATTTAAGCTATGGAGGTTGTGACCAACATGATCTTATGACTAAGCATGCACAATGCAAGGCATCCTTAGTTTGATGAAATATGTTTGATGATATGTATATAGTCAATACACTCCTTTGCATTAATTCTTGTTTTTTATCTTGCATGTACCCTCACTTCTTGTTAGATTTGGCTACCTACTGCCAATAGTCTCTTAGCTCTTTCCTTGCAAAGTAGGGGAAGGAATTTCCTTCAACCTGACTTCTTCAAGGTTCTTCATAGAAAGTATAGAGCTAAGAGAAGGAGATGTGGAATCTCACTATCAAACTCTTGAAAATACTTTGCATGTTTGAATCTATCCAAACAATTAAGTTGCCATTCAACAACATTGACAATCTTGGAAAACTCAAGAAAGATCACATATTTAGATACTATAAACTTCTTATTCACTTCTTCATAGAGATGGTATGCTTTGGAGGTATGAGTACCCAAAGAATATACATTTTTGACTCCTTGCACTGAGTTTTTTTAGCTCTTCCTTAGGTATGAAGGCATAACAGGAGAAACCAAAAGTCGTGAGATGCCTCACTGAAGGAATATGGCCATACAACATTTCATAGGGAATCTTGTTTCTAATAGCAAGAGATGGACACCTATTCTTTATACACACAACACATAGAACCACATCAGCCCAAAACCTTATGAATTTAACATGTGAACTATGCCAAATTCATAGTGAAAGTAATATATTCTAGTGAGCTATGTGTTGAAAAATGCAGCAAGAAATTCTCAATTTGATTTTTCCTTGATGAAATTGAAAAGAATAAAATTTCCACATCAACAGTCAACTTGGATGATGTTAAATTGTGTTACATGGCTTGTGTCACCTAGTTTACTTTGTAAATTTGAGTTGGAGGACTTCGAGTTCAATTATGCATATGTGATTGCTAATTTGTAGCAATAAAGGTCAACTATCTCAGGTTATTGTCAATTAAACTATTTCTAAATTTTGGAGGAACTATTGGAAGGTCATTTAAGCAGTGGGACTCCAGTCAAACTTAGTGATCATACAGTTAGCTGATCAATCAACCCAAAATATTTGGGGCATGTGGAGAGGTCAAGTTCCCTAAGATTGGTGGAGATTCCAAGGTAGTTTTAATTTCTTGTAGTTGACACGGTTGCAAGAACTTACTATAGCCATAATGGAGGATGTAGATTGAGTAGGAACTTTTGGTGAAATTGGAGAGGGAATGGTTGTTGCTAGCATTAATAACCTACCAATGTTTTATTTGTATTTCATTTCAATGTTTTCGGTAGGGTTTTTTATGGTGGATAATTTTTTATGATGCTTTTTTGTCATGCACGTCCTCATTAAGTATCTTGGGAGTTCTATAATAGCTCCTTGCATGCACATCCTCATTAAATATGTTTTGGGATGTCTGTACTAGTTCCTTGAAAATTTCTATTTTTTCAAGGCTTAACTACTTATGATCTTAGGTGCTCACAACAGTCCAATAGTTTATGGCACACTTGAAATCACCATTCCTGAAAGGATCCATCAAAAAAACTTCATAGGAAGATGAGAAGGGGACACTATTATTGTAACTAGCCTATAATTAGTGGAATGGTTGGTCCCAATGGTTTTAGAGCTGTATTAGTCTAGTTTGGTGGTTCAAATTGGCTAAGGTTGGCCTTGTATTGAATTGACCTTAAAACACCAAAGTGACTAATTCTCTACTAAACTGAGCAATTCTGAAGAATGTAGGGCAACATAGCTAGTGACCACCAAATATTAACTTTTAATAAAAATATTTGAAAGGAGAAAAATATCTGAACCCTAGGGCCTTACAAAAAATAACCGTAGTAAGTAATGGTAATATTTAATTTGTAAAGTTAAAGTAAAAGTTGACATTCTCCTTATCTTTCCTTTTTGAAAAGGAAAGATAAGCATAATGTCAAATTTTACTTTAATTTTTAATATTAAAATTAATTGTTTCAGGTTGTTTCAGAGTGGTTCCAACTTCATTCAATTTTGAGAAAGTCAGATTTTAGATCCCATTCAAAACTTAGTAGTGATTGTTTGAACCTCTTCTTTGTAATGAGTCTTGGACTTTGACCTCCATTTTTTCATGTGCATTTATTGGATAATCATATTCCTTGTGAGACATTGTAGCAAAAATTGATCTTTAATCCATTGCAAGCACTTGACCTAGCTTAGGGAACCATCAACTACCCCTCCCAAGTTTCTCCTCAACATTAAAATTTTCTTTGGAAGTAGGCATTCATTTTGTCCATTAGATCATTTTTTCCACTATAAAAGTATAACAACCCACCTGCCATCATATTCTTGACAATCCACATCATCTTTAATGATACCTTATAGAGACTCTTAAATATTGTGTCTCCAATCTAAAAGAGGAAGAAGCAGAAAGAGCCTTCTTGGCCCTCTTCTCAACCCACAATATGTTTATCTTCTCTCTTGTGCTTACACTCTAGTCCTCTTCTAGCTTCAGAATGGCAAATCTTAAACACAATCTCATGATGTGCATTTAGGGAGGCATAATTCACCCCTGCTTTGCATCAAATTACCCCCCTAGCATTCCATTTATCTTTACATGCAAGCATATATTTTCCTTGTGGAGGATTGTTAAGCTTCTAATCACTATTTCGCCTCCCTCTCCTACCCTTATGAACCTGATTAGCTGAATTTAACCAATCTTGCCGTATCTAAGATAAATAACCCATCCAACTAGGTAGATTGAGTTGAGATCCTTTTATAAATTGAATCCATCCCTCCACAATGATGTGTCCCTCTCCAACAACATCATCATGTTGTCTTTGAGATCTATCATTCCCATGAACAACATAGCTTTCCCAGTCCTTCACTTACATCTTTGGTAACATCATCATTTAGATCACTTATACTTTGTTTTATTGTTGGTTTTGTTATTATTTCATTTAATCGAAATATCTCCCTAGTAGGCATGAGTAACCAAATTAAAGTTCTTATTGAACTCTTGTGTTAACATACTTAATTTTCATTTTGACCTATTCGGTTGTAAATTCTAGTGTGGTTGGTTTACTGGTTGACTACTAGCATTCACCAAGTGGTTATTGATGATCATAGTTAGTTTAGAGTGCATTTTGGACTTTGCCTTCAAATACAAACCCCCAAGAATTTGCAATTATCATGGAACATTTTAGAGCTCATACTTTTCTACAGAGGAATACACTATTTTCATTCATCAAGAAAAGTTATATAAGAAAGAATGAAGAGGTTGTGCATTTCAACATTTAAACCTACATTTCCTATCTATCATTTTCTTATTGAATGGGAAAGTTGGGTTTTTGGGATTTTCAAATTAAATTTCTACATTGGGGGTGTTCATCTCGCATTTTGGTATCCTTCTAAAATCTTGTTTGGTATGTGCAAAACGAGCATTTGTGCAACTTTTAGTGGTCAAATATTTAAAGATATGAAAATTCTATATTGATTTAAGACATGCAATGTTAAATATCTACATGATACCTTTTCTTGACATTCCATTCATAAATTTGAAATTTGTAACAAGTATAAATTTTACTAAGTAATTATTATTTTGATTATTACAAAATTGAAGACAAAGGAAGAATAAAATGTAATGTAGGTTTATGTGAATGTAAAATGTTAAGACAAAGGAATAATTATATAATGATAGGTGGACCATAGGGGATGGGTTCCTTACCATCGATTTATTCTATATAAGGAGGGAGAAGAAGGAGAATATGGCATCAATTTTTCTTGCGTAATTGAGGACAAGGATAAGAAGAGACAACATAGTAATGGATTGATGGCTCATGTGTGACTTGTTTTTGAAATATCTGGAGCAATAAGGTTTATGGCTAGGTGAAGAGTATAACTCCAAATATTTTTTGCAATAATCAATCTTTAGTGAATAGAATGTCATATCTACGTAGACCTTTGTGAGAGTACTCTATTCTAAGTGACGATAGAGTACAACATTTCCTTGTTGCAAGTAATAAAAATTTTATGATGGTATAATTTAATTATAAATATTTAAAATACTAGATGTTTACAATCAATTTTATAAAGGGTTATGGGCTTCTTATTTTTTTTGCTGGAATTTTAAATATTGAGATATAAATTTGTAACAAGAATATAATGACCTTAATCCCTTGTGAATGCTATAACTATCTACTATGTGTATTTTTTTCAAATCGAATAGAAATATGATCAACTTTGTTTTTGCTAACGAAAAAACACACAAACATTTTTATTATATAAGATTTTCTTTATTGTTAACAAAATTATTATTAACCATGGTTTATTTAGAAAATAACATATATTAAAATATATAATGAATTATTAAATTGATAAGTATTTAATATGGGTTGACATTTAGTGATGTTTCTATGGATCATCTTATGATGTTGTGGACTATTTAAAATTCACGTCACTAGTAAGTCAAGTTTTGATGTCTTCTTCTCATGTCTATACAAAATAAAGTAGAGAATGGATGGGAATATTTAATTCATGATACTAAAAATGGTATCAAAAATTATCTTAAGTTTACACACAATATATTGACAATGTATCCATGTGCGAAGTACGAGAGTAAAGGGATTGGATTAACCAAGCCTTTTCAATATATGCAAATATTAGGCTTCAAGAGTTCATGTGTTGGAGTGATGAATGCATTAAAGAGGGATAATAAAATTAACTCAAACTAATGGAATGGGACATTTATGGGTGGAGGTTAAGTTGTACCTATTATGGGAGCCTCATCTTTAGTATCCCCTTCTTCTATATGTTGTCCTTAGGTGATGGAATTTTTTCACAAAACTATTTTGAGTGTTAACATTTTTGATTACATAGTGACTTAATTCATTAATAGAATTATATTTCTTGATAAAACAAGTAGCAAAAATCATATTGGTGTGTTAGGAACTTGGTGCAAGATGGGATTGTGAAGCTACAATATGTACCGACAGATGATCAAGTAGTTGATATACTAACAATATCTCTTCCTAATATATTAGAAGCATATTTAGTTTAGTTGATATTGTTTATTTTATTGATGATGATAAAATTTTGGAAGAGATATTTTGAGGCCTTTTGTGTGACACATTTCTTGGGAGGATATCTTTAAAGTGTTTGAATACCTCCAAGATGAAGTTGGCCTACACGAAGAGCCACGTCTACCCTTGAAAGATCATATATATATAGAGGAACTTGTACTCCATTAAACACACTCACTCATCTCATTCTATGCGAATAAGATGAAGAAGAAAGGTCGAAGAAAGAATGAATGAAGAGGAAGTTGAAGAAATTGAATTGCTTGGGCTAGTTCTCTCTCTCTCTTGTGAAAGTTGAAGTTAGGGTTTCTACATTGGGACTATCTTTGGTTCGATCTTGAAGGAAAGAGAGAAGGAAATGCAAGTGAAGGTCACTTAGGGCATCTCACTAGCTCTAATTCTCAAGGAAAGGAAATCGAAGGGAAGCAAAGGATATATAAGGGAGATCAATGTCTCTAAGGGGAGCAGGAACAATTGCAACAATTGTCAGGAGACAAAACTTTGGATCTACAATAGGAGATTGAAGTCCTTGCAGTAGGAGGCTCAGTTCATCTTGATCTTGTAGGGTATTTATCTGAGTCACTAGGTCATGGTATTTGTTAATTGAATAATCTATAAGAAGAGAAGAGATTTAATGGTTTTCCCCTCAAGAGGAGGGGTTTTGGTCCTTGCTTGTAACCTATATATTGTGTCACTGTTCTTGTTGTTTTTGTAGTTGTTTGATGTATCTCACAATGTAATAATAAGGAACAAAGCTAATAAGGAAAAATATAACACAAACAATTATCAGGTTAAAGAGAATTAACATATTTACTGCCCTATTGAATTCTCAACACCTTTTTCTCTTCTTATCAGCTACTATGGGTTGCTGGCTTGCATTAGGGTGGACATGGTTAGGGCTTCATGATCAATTTGGTTCCTATCAAATATGTTCTGAGTTATTCTATGGCAGCTTCATTGGTGGCCATGTGCCATTTTCTTCATGTTTATTTTCAAGGCCCTCAACCTCCTCAAGTGGAGCACTTCCTTTTGTCTTTTGAATGAATAAAATGGTTCCATATTTCCACTTGCATCTTTCTATTTCATGAAATCCTTTTAAATCATGAATTTAATATTCATCTAAGGGTGTAATTGTGTTAACAACCTCATGGTATCTCCTCATGCAAAATTTCTTCCAGATATGAAGAAAAGGTCTCGAACAATATGTAAATTAAGTAATGTAATGCAAGCAAGAACTTGTACATGTTTCAGAAAAGCATAAATAAGAAAAGATACAGAGGTATTGCCCACATTGAACAACTGAGAGAAATAAATGCACAATATGGATGAACTTACATATTTTCAATAGGTTGAAAGGAAATTGTACAAAGAATCAATACAATCATATGGACATGTATGGCCATATGGAGCAATACAACAATTGTACAACTTCTTCCTTTCTTCTTTGTGTAGATCATATACCTCTTTTCGAGATGATTATGATGACCATGCAATTGTTATTTTAGTAACTTGTAGAGGTTTCCTTGAGGTATGCAAAGTTGATGTTGATAAGAAATTACTTATGTATCTACAAAACTCTTTTATTGTTGAATTGAGGCTTCTGTGATCCATATCAGGTTTATGAAAGATTTTTTGGCGTAGATCACAAGATCTATCATTTGTCAATGCAAGATCTATCATTTGTCAATGCATTTCAAACCAACTACTGTGGTTCATCATCAGGACAATTTGAAGAACTAGATCCAGCTTTACATATTAAATAGCTTGAGCAGAGCCTCCAACAGTTAACTAAGCCAACGACTAAATTGGACTATGGACCTTACCTTAAAAATAAATATATAAATAATTTAATTTAATTGGTTGTTAATTTTTTTTTTTCTAAATAAGACTACTTCTATTCACAAGGTAAAGGTACAAACTACATCATGACTAGAGTCAAGAAGTCTGCCTTGGCAGGAGGCAAACAATCCAAAAAAGCATGTGTAAAAACTGTCTATTTTTAAGGCCCACGCAGGGGACTTGGCTGAGATGCATATGACAGTACAAAAATATCCAAAAAACTAAGAAACACCAGTGTACCCACAAGATTATTGCCTTACAGTATTGCCCAATGGTGAAGGGCACTTTTCAAGAAGAAGCGGCTTGGGTAGATGCGCTAGTCATCAGAAGACTCTTCTATGATGGAACACCAACCTAAGTCGGGAAAATCTCCTCCTTGTTCCGCGTTCTGAACAGAGGGACCCAGGTCAGTCATCATCACATCCTGAGCTCTGCTTGTCTACTCAATTGTTGTCTGCCGAGGAGCATTTTCGTCATTCTGCTGGAGGGAAGAAGGAGCCAAGATTTTCCCCAAGCCGCGAAGATTAGTACTTGTGTCCTCCGCTTGGCTTTCTTCATAGAAGACTACTGTGAAATGGGCAGTAATCCTGGGTCTGTTCAGGTTGCTATCAAACGTGAAAATGGCAGAGCCAGAGAAGGGAACGGGCCCAAAGCGAGAACTGGTTGTGTTGGGTCGCCCTCTTCTGCTTCGGGTGAATGGGTGATGTCCAGCTGACAATTCACTAGAAGACAAACTGGTGGGTGCTCGCCTCGGCTGGCCTCTACGACAGCCCATCCTTGGTCATAAACGGGGCATATGGATTAATACAACCACAGAGGTCCCGAAAAGCAACCTAACAACACGAGCTGGCGGGAGGCCTTCACTTTGCCTTCTAATCGAGTAGTCTTTGCCAAGCTTGAATATTTTCTCCAGGGGATCCAAGCTTAGCTCCGAGATATCCCTGCCTGTAAACAATAACAACAACTAGAAAAAGAGATGAATCACCGAGTTGAGGGCATGAATGCTACAACAAGGAGCATTGAACAGAAAATCAAGGAGAACCTAGATTTGCATTGCGAGGAGGTTGAGTCAAGCGACAAAGGCATCCGAACACTCTCAGGGGGCCTGAAAATCGAAGTGAAACCCATGCGAGGAAGAAGAGCAAGAAAAATAGTAATGTTGCCACCTTCCCAAGGCCTCCTGTGCCCTTATCAGACTTTGTCATGCCTCGGGAGGCTCCTCCCATTACTTCCACATTGATGGATCTCGCATCCTGATATAGGCTGGTGCGTGCAGAGGTACAAACCATGATGCTAAACCTACTGTGTGATCCTAACCGCTTGGATTGAAATTGAATTTTTCGATCTCTACACCTATGCCAATCGCTAGATGCCATCCCCTCCTTTAAATTCTTGTACTGATCGGGCAGGTGGCGATCTGCCTCACCCCAACCCTGTCCCATCGAATTAATGTCCATTGCAAGCACCCACATCCTCGATAATTCATTGTTAATTTAATAAATATATAAATAATTTAATTTAATTGATTATTAATTTAATATTTAGTTAAAGAGGATTAACTAATTACTAAATACATAGAAAATATAAATATTAAAATAAAAAGTATAATTAACTATATAAATGTTGGGATCAAAACGTATGATTCACTATTTATAGAGTTAAAAGTTGGTTATTAAGTAAAAAAAAAAAAGAGAAAAGAATTAAATAATAAAATATAATACTAAAAAATAAAATAAATCAATAAATAAATAATACTAAAATAAATAAAATAAAAAATAAATAAACAAAAAAAAAATAAAAATAAACTAATCAGATAAAATAATAGTAAATATTAATTTATTAAAAATAAAAAGATGAGACAAGAAACGAGTGGAGGGGAGGAGGGGTGGAAAGGAAGACAATGACTAGGAAGAGAGAGATGGGAGCCAACATCTACTGATCTTCTAGCCATCCTCTCTATTGAGATTGCTCGGCCTCTTTTGAATCTCCAGAGCTTCCCTAAATTTTTGATGATGGAACTGTGAAACTCTAGCAATGACACTAGCCTCCTCAATACAAACATGATGATTGCTTTTTTTCTGCATGATCAGCTAAAGCCAAAGACTTTGATAACCTATGCTTAAGGTTAGCTATGTGATCACTAATCCTTTGATTGATGGAGCGACCCATCTCACCAATATAGGGGGTCCCACAGGAACAAGGGATAATATATACCCCTTTCATATCTTCAGGGTCGATAGGATCCTTTGCTGATCCGAGGGACATATGAATGGTGTTGAGGGGCCTAAAGGTTACAGGGACACTATGCATATCGATAATCTTTGCAATCTTATCAGTGGTCGCCTGAACAAACGGAAGATGGACACCTGGAATCCACTCCTTCGGCTCCCTTTTAGCAAGAGAATTCTTGGTAGCTTTTAGGAAAGCCCTCTGTCCCATGTATCTACTATAACCATTCTAGACGAAGACATCAAGGAGATGAGATTTTTCTTTCTCAAAACTCTTATTATCCGAGATCCTTAGGGACCTAGTAGCAAGGGTATTGAGAACTACCATCTTCTGAGCAGGGAAATGGTGGGAACTAGCGTGAAGATATTGCTCCATATGTGTTTTCTTTCGAAAAATTTGGTGGGAGAGGGAGCCATCACTATTCTTAGAAATACGAATATCATGGAAAGGGAGGCACCCATCAACTTCTTGTTCTTTAGTGAACTTTATGGCCGAGGATTGATTGTTGAGATGATCAAAGAAGAGATCTAATTCCTCTTGGCCATGAGACCAGATAAGATTGGTGTCATCCACATAACTTTTCCATAGTTTGGGCATGGGATGGAATGAGTTAAGAGCCTTGGACTCAAAATCTTCCATAAAAAGATTAGCAATGATAGGGGATAGGGGTGAGTCCATGGCAACCCCATAGGTTTGCTCAAAGAAATATCCCTCAAAATTGAAAAAGGTAGAAGGGAGGTAGATCTCAACTAACCGAGTAGTGTCAGTATTTGTTAGGCGGTTGATAACCTCCAAGTCCTCATTAATAGGTGGTTGATGACCTCCCTATGGAAAGGATATGTGTATGACACCAATGTTATTTGGTCTCATAGCCAGGAGGAATTAGATTTCTTCTTCGATCATCTCAACAATCAATCCTTGGCCATAAAGTTCACTAAAGAGCAGGAAGTTGATGGGTGCCTCCCTTTCCTTGATATTCTTATTTCTAAGAATAGTTATGGCTCCCTCTCCCACAAAGTTTTTCGAAAGAAAACGCATACAGAGAAGCATCTTCATGCCAGTTCCCACCATTTCCCTACTCAGAAGATAGGAGTTCTCAATATCGTTACTACTAGGGCCCTAACGATCTCAGAGAATAAGAATTTTGAGAAAGAAAAATCCCATCTCCTTGATGTCTTTTTCAAGAATGGTTATATTAGATACATGGGACAAAAGGCTTTCCTAAAAGTTGCCAAGAATTCTCTTGCTAAAAGGGAGCCGAAGGAGTGTATTCTAGGTGTCCATCTTCCATTTGTTCAAGGGACCACTGATAAGGTTGCAAGGATTCTCAAAATACATAGTGTCCCTGTAACCTTTAGGCCCCTTAAAACCATTCATATGTCCCTGAGATCAACAAAGGATCCTATCGACCCTAAAGATATGAAAGGGGTATATATTATCCCTTGTTCCTGTGGGACCCCATATATTAGTGAGACGGGTCGCACCGTCAATCATAGGATTAGTGAACACGCAACTGACCTTAAGAATATGAGATCAAAGTCTTCGGCTTTAGCTGAGCATGAGGAAAAAACCAATCATCATGTTTGTATTTAGGACGCTAGTGTCATTGCAAGAGTTTCACAGTTCCATCATTGGAAATTTAGGGAATCTCTCGAGATTGAAAAGAGGTCGAGCAATATCAATAGAGAGGATGGTTGGAAGATCAGTACATGTTGGGTCCCAGCTCTCTCTTCCTAGTCACTCTCTTCCTTTCTGCCCCTCCTCCTCTCCTCCCCTTGTTTCTTGTCTCATCTTTTTATTTTTTAATAGATTAATTTTATACTATAGTATCTGATTAGTTTTTTTTTTAGTATTATTTATATTATTTTATTTTTCAGTATTATTTATTTATTATATTATTTTATTTATTCATTTATTTTATTTTTTAGTATTATTATTTATTTATTTATTTATTTTTACTATTTATATTATTATTGATTTATTTTATTTTTAGTATTATTTTATTATTTATTTTTATTTTTATTTTTTTAACTTAATAACCATTTTTAAACTCTATAAATAGTTAATTCATACGTTTTATTCCATCATTTATATAGTTAATTATACTTTTTATTTTAATATTTATATTTTATGTATGTATTATAATTAGTAATCCCCTTTAAATTAACTATTTAAATTATAACCAATTGAATAAATTATTTATTATATTATTAATTAACAACAAATTAAATTAAATTATTTATATATTTATTTTGAGGTAAGGTCTTCTTATTAATTAAAATTATTTTATTATTTATTTAAGGTATGGTCCCTGGTCCAATTTAGACGTTGGCTTAGTTAGTTGTCGGAGGCTCTGCTCAATCTATTTAACATGCAAAGCTAGATCTCGTTCTTCAACTTGTCCTGACCATGAACTACACTAGTTGGTTCGAAACGCATCGGCAAATGATAGATCTTGTGACTTACGCTGAAAAATGTCTTGTAAACTCTTTTATTCTTCCACTGCTTAAATTTTCAATTATTGTGTAATTGATGCTATGATCTAATAGTAATTTCTACATTTTATTAAATTTATCAATTGATCTACTTAACTCAGATCATATGGATAATAGTCACCTAGGGTTGAATTTTTGTAATGTAATTAACCCCAAATACCTCAAAAAGTGAAATATACCTCCAAATATATGAAAACGTGTCCTTACCGCCAAAAATTTCTACTTGAGGGGGAAACACACCTTCAAATACATGGAAGCTCTTCCATTAAGGTTATTTCTCACACCTTCTTACTTGCAACATCCCCCCACCGCCTCTTGGAAGAGGGTGTCCAATCTCACGACTAAAGTGGGCCTTGACTAAACCCATGTGTAACTTAGTGCTACATGGCATGATCTCAACTTGGGTTTTCATTTTGTAAAGCTCCCTTTTTGCTTAGATCCTTCATCCACACGGTCTTAGGACCTAGTTTTAACCTAAGAATGAGGATATCCATCGATGACATGACAAAAGAGAATGTAATACATGTAACCATTCCTCCAACTACATGTAAAACATGCCTGAATGGATCCTCATAGTGAAATGCATCTCTGGAAGAACCTTCATCAAACCAACCATACACCTTCTATGTGCTTGTTCTCCCCTTAGATGATGAAAAGCTCTCAAGCTTTATGGATTTCAAATGCAGATAACATCCCAAACTGGTACAACCTCCCCAATAGTGTTTTTCCCTTGCACAATGTTGCATACCTCTAGAAAAAATGAGTGTTTTTGTCCTCCACCTTTAACCATATAACATAGTTTTTAGTCGCCATGTATCCTCTGTAGTCTAAGGATGTATCATTTACGAGCCTCGAACTCCCGTAAATCGTCAACTTATGCCCATGAAAGAAATCCAACTTCGAGTAAAGTAATTTATGTGAACCATATTTACCTCAATCTCCTCCATCTCTTTTCGATGTGCAACCTCTTTTTCCCACTCCCATCTCTTTAACACCCTCTTGAGGATGTCAAGCTTCAAGGAATTTGGCTTTATCCAAGATAATCCATTATCTACAAATAACTAGGACCATGAATTATGAACTATCTTGCAAAAATCCTTGTCAGCTAGCCACGCATTATTGAACTTGAAGATCAATCCTTTCCACATCCTATTTCCCTTCCAATGTAAAATGATCGGAGTGTGGTCAAAGAGAGTTGTTAGAGAGACACAGGATTGCATATACCCTATCATGTCCAAGAGATTTGGATGAAGTAAAAATAAGCACAACCTTGTTACAATGTGTTCGATACCAACCTTGAAGTTCCTTCAAGTCAACACAATGGGCCATGGACATATATCCACTAGAGAGTTTGAATATATAATTTTTGCTATGCATATCACATTAAAAAATTAAATTGAAAAAAATTATAAAATATATCAAAGAAAATATCATTTTTATTATATCTATATAACTATATATATGTTATAAATTGTTTTAATAAAATAAAAAGTATATATATATAATATATATATATATAATATATATATATATGTATGTATGTATGTATGTATGTATGTATGTTAAATTTATATGTAATACAAATAACTTTATAAAGATTTATCATATATTTATTTTAATTCTAACTCCACAGTGTTGAGGGGTTAAATTTATAAATGTGTAACATTTCTCAAGTTATATATTAGAAAAGAGGGGATCAAATTTCTATATGTAAACATTTCTTAAGTTATATATTCAAGAAGACATTTAAATCTTTAGTGGTTTGATTTCTTTTGGTACTTGGTATATTTATAAGTAAAATGGATCTTTGTTGGTTCAGAAATTAACTTAGATCCATTTTAATCCTAGATATATCAAAACTTGCAAAGGAATCAAATGTCTTATCAAAATATTTTCTCAATTTTTACACTCAAAAAATAATTTATACCTTTACAAATATCACTTTAAATGTCTAATAAATTTAAGTTTAAAACAAGTATAAATTAAATATACAGCTTTTCCATTTAAATCTTTAAACAAATACTCTCTTTTATTACGACTCTTTTTTTCTCTTTAATAATAATACAGTATTCCTTGAATATATTAAAAACTTCATAATTTCTTGATTTTATTTTAATAATAATAAATATTTTGCTGAAGATAATAAAGACGTCATTTATTTCTGATCTTATTCTTATTTTTTAATATATATATAATATATATTATATATATTATTAAAAAATATTATAAGAAACTAATAAAATTTATATTTTTAATGTATAGAAAATAAAAACAAAATAACAATGGGAAAAGGGAAAACATCTTAAAATTTATATACCTGGGAGGGAAAAAGTGGCGATCTATCTTTTCCTTCCTCTGAGCGCCACAATAATGAGGTCAACATCATTTCCCTCTCACCCCCTCCATGGAAACCCTTCGCTTATCCAATTAATTTTTTTCCCTTCACCCTGCACCCTGCACCGTACACCCTATGAAATCTTCAATTCATGCAATTGATTTCATCTAAGCTTAACAACTGAAACATCTGAAACATGTGACTCCATGTGAAGCTTTTGTATTCATACCATTCTCAAACGGTATTGAATTCTAATCTAGATGAGTGGGTGTGCATTTTCCTCCATGTTATATCCAACAAAGATGGTGTAGATGTTAGGGTTTCGAACTCTGACGGGGTAAGTTAAGTAGAAAGACGATGATCTGTGTCCAGCAAGTCCTTCAACTCTCACAATGATGGATCCAAATGGCCTAACCAGGCCCCTATGGCTATTCTAATGGGATGATAAGCGAAAGTTTAGAATGGACCCCAAGGCATTCAACACTCTGCAGCTCATGAAAGGGCCTCTTGGTTGTTTCCATCTGCGGCTGGGCACGTCCAGGGAAGAGCTTCATTTTAAATCAGGTTGGCCATCCAAATATTTTGTGGAAGATCTTTGTTTTTTTTCCTTGAAAGGGGTGTGAAACCTCTAGGGCACTCCTTTATGTCCTCCTCCAACTTACTGCCGGGGGATTAACCCACTTCAACAACAACCCAATAAACAAAATAAATGAAATCGTATGTCTATCCAACCACTGTGTATTGTTTCGAAATTATTCTGAGGATGTCTTTCTTTGTCGATCTTGTGTCAAAGTAATAAAATAAAGGAAATTTCGATCAAGTTTAGCCTATCTTTTGCTCGAAATCATGCACACAAACATTGAAGGAAATTTATTCTGCCCAACTGTAACTTACGATGTATAATTTAATTTAGAAAATAAAGAGACCTTCGCGCTACAGGGAAAAGCATTTCAGCAACACAACTATGCACAGAAAAACTGAATTGAACCTTCAAGAAAATGAGACAAGCTTCTTCAAAATTCCACACTCGACCTCTCGATGCCCTGAGTGAGCTACGAAGGTATTTTTATTACCATTTTCATAGTAACAAGTGAATTGCAACTGTTTTTAGGTGCAGATCCTAAAAATATGGATCTGTTCATCAGCTTCACTAACAGAAGCTAAATTAAGCCTTGTTCTATTCATCACATTGACTAATAAGAAAAATCCTAGATGCAGAGTTGAAACAAGTTTCAGTCTACGAGGTGGTAGAAATTGATAGCAAAACTAGACATACATGGTCTAAACATCTATTTTTTTCTATTGTTCACTTATTGTTGTCCTCTTGATGCACATTCAAATATCAATTGGATAATTCGCCAACTAAATTGACTTCCTCATTGCCTTTGCTTCACTACCCGTCCATTCTTTTCCATGGCCATTAGGGCGTTGACCTATGGATGGGAGCCCTCTCTGACAGCTGGAGAAAATCCTACTCATAGGCCTCTGCTCATTGATGATTGACCTCATTTGAATTTATCGTCTGGTTCGTTTTTACCAATTTTTAACTTCTTGCCTGGACTGTGTAAAGCAGTATGCCAATGCCCTGCATTATGAATAGTGATGGATTCATAATATTTACGCGCGTGAATAAAACTGCCTTTCAAACAAGCGTATCTTCAACATTATGAATGATGATGGATTCATAATATTTACGTGCGTGAATAAAACTTCCTTTCAAACAGGCTTTGCGCTGGCTCTTGTTTCGGGTTTTGTTCTTGAACTCTCACTAAATGATCTTGAATAAGGTGTACATGTATTTGTAATGAGTTTTAGGTTTTCTTTTCTTAAGTATACAACTCTTAATAAAAATCTCAATGACTCTGATATTGTAGCAAAGTTCTTAAAAAATTCCCTCACCACTTAATTCAGTCTTTGTCAGTTGACCTCTTTAGACTGAAAATTTTGTGAGTCCTTTTGTTTGTTGAAACTATTCGATTTCTTTTAGTTTTTAGAATAAAATATTTTTTATTATATTATTTTTAATTACAGAAGAAATTATAAAAATATATAATTTTTGAAAGACAGTTTATTATTATTATTATATCAAGTATAGCTATTTTGCAATCCCAATCATAAATACGACTTATGTAAAGATCAAGTGGAAAGAGTAAGTATGTAGGCCATCTTAAACCAAAATGTCAAACATAGCTAAATCCTAAAGCTCATAAAATAAGCCCATTTTCCAGGTATTTTCATTCCCTCGCTCTTTGGATGTGGAACTGGATTTTTGTAGCAGATATTGTAACAATATTTTTATCATCTGATTTGCACATTTCAAAAGAGTACAATTTGCTTTGGAATCGTGAATATTTCACTCTTGGTTACATCACTCTAGGTTACTTCTTTAGTAAACAGAAGTTTTGTCTATAACACCACCATGGTCATTACCATTATTGCACTGGTGTTGCCTTGCATTAGCACCTAATTGATCCCATGAAGCCCTAAACCTGCTCATATCTAGTATCTCCTTCTTGCTCCATGTTGTTGTACATGTAAGTTTGTGATTTTGTGTTGCTCCTTGTTGTTGTACATGTAAGTTTGGGATTTTGGTTAGTAACGAGGAGATACTGGATATGAGAAGGTTTAACGCTTCAAGGGATCAATTAGGTGCTAGTGCAAGGCAGCACTAGTCCAATAATCATAATGACCATGGTGGCGATATAGACAGAACTTTTGTTCACTAAAGAAGTAACCCAGAGTGATAGAAGCAAGATGGAAAGATTGATGATTCCAAATCAAATTGAACTCTTTTGTAACGTGTAAATGAGATGATAAAAATATTGTTACAGTATTTTCTCATAAAATCCAGTTCCACATACAAGGAAGGAGGGAAGGGAAATACCTAGAAAATGGGCTTATTTTAAATAGATATACTTGATATAATAATAATAATATTTTATCTTTCAAAAGTTATACATTTTTTATAATTTCTTATGTAATTAAAAAATAAATAATAAAAAATATTTTATTTTAAAAACTAAAAGAAATTGAATGGTTTCAACAAACAAAAAACTCACAAATTTTTCATTTTAAAGAGGTCAAGTGAGAAAACTTGAACTAAGTGGTGAGGGATTTTTAAAAAAAATCTGTTACAGTATCAAAGTCATTGAGATTTTTATTAAGAATTGTATATTTAAGAAAAACTTATTACAAATACTTGTAGATCTTATTCTAGATCGTTCAGTGAGAACTCAAGAGCTAAACCCGAAATGAGAACCACAACACATCTTGTTTGAAAGGCAATTGTATTCATGTGTGTAAATGCTATGAATCCATCACTATTTAGGCATTGAAGATGATATTTATACTGAACAATTTTTACATGATACTTCTGAATCTATGAGATAATGCATAATGTGTTTGAGTTGATGTTTTCAAGCCAACAAGTGTGGTTCAAGAGTTCTGATTATTAGCTAACAAATGATGAGCTATAATTGCTAGCTCGAAACATAAATTCAAAAACATTATGTGATGAATTCAAAGTATAATTATATATATATATATAAAAACTATCTAGATGGTAATGTAAATCTTGGTATAGTTTGAGTCTCACCTTTTTCCTAATATTAACTATCCGTTTATATTTGGAAAGACACCAAAACATTATGCGATCAATCCGGAGTACCATATTAAAAAAAAAAAACTATCTCTATGCTAATGTAAATCTTGGTTGTAGTTTGAGTCCCAATTTTTTCTAAGTATCAGTTTATTTTTGGAAATGTTTTTGCCTCTTTTCTAGTCCCACTTTTTTTTCTCAATATTAAGTTTCATGGAAGCACTTTATGTCTACCTCTTTTCTTCAGGGAAGCCATCCCAGTTTAAGAGATCTAATTTTTTTCTTTCACTGAGGCATTTTAGTATTGAAATCTTTGTAGGGTCTCTTTTCTTTTTTAAAATTTCAATATGGTCGGACTTTGAATATTTTCAGAATCATATGTAATTGCTTACATATGCTTCAAATTACATTTTCTAGGCACTAGATCTTACTTCGACAATTCCCTCTCTAGCCTCAATAAATAAAATATATTAAAATGGATTATATTCTTTCATATATTTCTAACTTTACTCATAACATAAAGCATACCTCATTAAATATAAATAATTTTTTTAAATAATTATTGAATTGACTCATCTTACTCTCTTCTCGTCTTAAAACGTTAATACATTAATGAGCACTGTCGAAGCGAGTTTGAACAAATTGAAACGCATTTACATTCCATAGAAATAGATATGAAGTTGCAAGCATGTAAGCTCAAAAAACCCCACCATGGACGTGAATATTTATCTTGCCCTTCTCATCCTAACATAGCTTGTACAGCTTTTGGAGGACGATATCCTATGCATAACATAAAAGGTTATCAACACAAGGAAGCCTTCGTTGAGGAATTTACTCACATTAATCTACCCAAATTGTTGGTCTTTCTATTGCATTTGGTGTGATTTATACGTCATCCTGTTGCAAAACTTATTAGAATTGCATTGTGTTTTAGAATTAACTTGAGGGTGATGGTCCTTGGGACATTGGTCATGCTTTGCTTTCGGTATGAAATTATTCTCATTTCTTCACATATCAACATGAGGTAATGCTACCCCAGGAAGATATTCATCTATCGAAATCGCACCCTTAAATTATTCGGATGCGCAAATACTTTGGAGTTCAACACCAGATTTGATATTTTAAAAATTTTGCTACTTATTTTCCTTTCGATTACAACAATGTTAATTTACAGTTGAAATCTCATGTAAACAGCAGTGTTAATTTACCATTGTTCTCCTATGTAAATATTAATAATAATATGATCAAGTATATGGTGTATACAAATATTTAAAAATGACTACAAATTCCAAAAATATTTCAAAAATTTAGCATAGATATGTAAATCTCAATTTTATGTACTAATGTGGCAGTGCCTTCCCTATTCCTGAGCTCTATCCATATAATTCCTCAGTCACCCTACATCTGAGACCTTCATAGGTTTCACTATAAAGTCTTCTGCGCCTTCGTCCAGATATCTCATTGGTTTCTAGCGAGCACTAATTATATAATCACGTAACAATAACTATAACATTCGAACATAACAACATATAATGGTCTGAAATTGGAATTTTACCTGCTCAGAACCTATCCAAGTTGGTCATAGAAGCTCTGTATGCAGAGCAATAAATAAGATGACTAAGAGTATGAATATATGATGGAATTCTTAAGTTATGCAAATTTGGTCCATTCAGAGATCAGTAGATTGTTCTTCCAACCCCGTCATGAAATTCATTTCTGCACAAATGCCCCACTTTCCAAAAACGGTTGCAAAATGTCATACTGTGGCACATATAATCAGTCATGTATGGTTTGGATCTCTCTCACTGGAGCTCAACGTATCATGTTTTCTTGCATGGTTGGCACCTTTACCTCTTATCGTTTCAAGGGTGAGGGCTTGGTTGTGGCAAACAGCTTTTGTCAACTGCTAAACTGTCAAACTGGTTTATCAAATATTGTAAAATTTTCCACCTCCTTAGTCTTAACAAGGAAAAATACTAATGGTCAATGAAAATTCATAGAAGAAGTGCAAGAGCACAGGGTTGAGCATCTAGAAGTAGGCTTACTCTCCCTTTCCTTTTGTATGGCCTGATAAACCAAAGGTTTGGTTATATGTTAAAAACAAAACCAAACAGAGAAATTAATGCTTGAGTTACCCATCCACTAATTCTTTTTGTCTTTAGCCATTTTTGATTGATGGATGTGGCCTATATTGTCTGCAAACATGATCCACACTTTCCACATCTCTATCTGGACATAAAAGGAAAAGACATCAAATTTTGAGTTTAGAACTCTTCTCTACTTGCTTCTTACTAGGCATATAGGGTTTCGGGTGTTTGGTTACTACTTAAAATGATTTTAAGTTACCTTTATTCTTCTAATCTAAGTAAATTCATTTTGTTTTCATTTGTTTCATTGAGGTGCCTATCTTTAAATGTGAATATATTGATCCGGTCAAAAAGGAAAATATGTTGGGTTCATAGTAAGATTAGGAGCTATACATCTTGATATGCACAAGAATTTCTAATCAATATTTAAAGAGGAACGCAAAAAATAACAGAGATAACCATAAACATAGATCTACAGTCGAAATGATACTTCATTTCATCAATGTAAAATACTGAAATATGCTTACAAACGGTAATGGAAATAAACTAGCTAGGGTGATGGTAGCTTATCTCTGAGAAGAGATGTGGCATCTACATGCCTCTGAACTGTCTTACAATGAGGCTCAAAGGCCTATTTATTTTTGAGAAATAATGGAAAACCATAAACATCCAAAAACCTAACCCTAGAAGATGAACCGCCAAACTGTGGGCCTCGTTCGGGTAAATTGGTACATCAACTTCCCGGGATTCTAACTTTGGCATATGATCTCCATTTGACGTGCACAATATCTCATTAGAAAGATCTATCCAAGAAATACACCTTTGGGAAGAGGAATATTAGTCCATGGACCCATGTTTCTCGCAGTTTTCTCAAAAAACGTCGTTTAGTACCTCAAAATGGCTGCGGATGTTCAGGACCCGAAAAATTGCTAAAAATAGTAAGTTGTGCTACAATTAAGGAAACTGAAAGTGCTGAGAGAAACAATGGTGGGGGTCCAAGAGGAATTGGTAGGTGACCACTAATATCCACCTGGAGCATTCCTCCCCCCTAGGAAAAAATGGTCCCCATTGTGTTGAGTTCCTCCATGAGATAAGGAAACTTTTGTTGAACTTGGACCCTGGTGAGCCACTTGCCCTGGTGTAGGAGTTGGCCTGCATTGACAACTCGATACAGTTGGATATTTTATTGGCAATTTTTCTTGATCTGTGTGTCCATGATCTAATCAGTTGCAGCTTGTTCCATGTAAGTCAGATTTAATTTTGTGGGTGTGAGATGTTCTTAAATGTCGGATGTGTCTAGTAATGGTGGAAAGTATGGCCGAAGGTGGTCCACATTGAACACTGGGTGTAAGCCAAGGAATGGGGGAATGCTGAGCTCAAATGCATTCTCTCCCATAGGCTTATTAATGGCGTAAGGACCATATTAGAGTGGTCCTAGTTTCTGATAGGCACCAGTAAGGCATTCCTTTTGCAAATGCAACTAGACTTTGTTGCCCACCTGGAACTTGTGTGGCACACAAAGTTGATCATGTCACTGCTTGTACTTGGCATTTGATTTCTCCATAATGTCATGGACCTGCTAGCGAATATGTTGGATGTGCTCAATGAATCTGGTTTCCTTGTTTGTTTCGGAGTAGACATGAGCCGAATCTGTGTGAGTAGCTACAAGTGGCATGGCTACATCAATGAGGCATAGTGGTTGGAATCCCAAGCCCACTTGAAAAGGGCTATGGAAATTCAAGCTATGAAGAGCTTGGATGTAGCTGTGTTGAACAAAGGGCAGCCTCTCGTCCCATGTGCATGGATGCTTTGAGTTGTACATGCACATAATGTGTACAATCATCCTGTTGAAAACCTTTGTCTAGCCATCAGTTTGGGGATGGAAGGTTGTGGACTTAGTGAGTTTGGTGTCTAGAATTTACCAAAGACTGGACCAAAATGTACTAAGGAACTGACTATCTCGATCTGAGATGATAAATTGTGGGATCCCAAAGTGCACCCACACTCGTTCAAAGAAGAGCTTAGTAGTGGCTTCTATTGTGATATTCTTCTTGCAGGCTGCCATAATGGCCATCTTTAAGAACTTGTTGATGAAGACAAAAACACAATCATGTCCATGATTAGTGGGAGGAAGGCCTAACATGTAATCCATGGAGATGGATTCCCAAGGTCGACTAGGGGTAGGTAGTGGGGTATAGAGGCCTTGCTTCTTGATGGTCAGTTTGGCAATGGCGTAAGCAGTACATGATATAATGTACTTCCCAACATCCTGTCGAGGATTCGGCCAATAGAAATCCTTTTGCAGTAATGCCACCATTTTCTCGACCTCAAAATGCCTGGCAGCCTGACTGTAGTGTGCTTCCCAAATCATCTTGGCACGCTCGCTTGAAGGAACACAAAGGTGACCCAGGTGGCATAACTGGGCATTCTAGAGGTGAAAATCTGGAACATGCAAACCATCCAAGAGTGTTTGGTATGTGTGGCCGAATTCTGGGACACTTTTGTAGAGAAGTGGCCAATCAGAAATCTCGTGCCCACAAGAGTTGAGCGCGGTGGTTAATGCCATGATCATGGTCGATTGAGGAAATCTGCAACATTATTGGTGTTGCCCTTCTTATACATGATATTCAAATGAAACTATTGCAGGTATGTAGACAACTTCTAATGGAGATCATTCTGTAATTTCCCTTGGGTCTGCATGAACTGCAGAGGTCGGTGGTCTTTGTGAATGACCATTTCTTTCCCCAAAATGTAATGCTTTCATCGTCGGTAGGCCTGCATAATGGAATCCATCTCTTTGTTATAAGTGGGATACTTTTGGACTGTGTCTGAAAGTGTCTCACTGTGGTATGCCATTAGATGCCCGTGTTGAGTAAGGACTGCCCCAATAGCATAGTCAGAGGTATCTGTCTCGACCACAAATGGTTGTTTCAAATCTGGTAACGCAAGCACTAGTGCCATGCAAAGGCGATCTTTCAATTCTATGAATGCCTTCTATTGAGATTCAGACCAAAATAATTTTGCTTTGGCTCCTCCCTTAGTGACTTGACTCAAGGGCCAAGTGATATGAGAAAACCCCAACTTGAACCTGCGGTAGAAGTTGGCAAGACCTAGAAAGCTGCGAAGCTCTATTAGAGTGGTTGGAGATGGCCAATCGTGAATGACTTAGATCTTGGTTGGATCCAAATGCACCCCCTATTCATGAATAATGCGTCCCAGATACTAAACATGGATCATGCCAAAAGTTCATTTCTCCAAATTGGCACATAGCTTGTGTTTCTGCACTGTTTGGAGAACCTATCAGATGTGGTGGAGGTGCTTGTCCCAACTTTGGCTGAAGATCAGAATGTCATCAAAGTATACTACTACATATGAGTTAGTGAATGGCTACAAGATGTCATCCATTAGCCTCATGAAGGTTGCAGGAGCATTCGTCAATCTGAAAGGCATAACCAACCATTTGAAAAGTCCCTCCTTAGCTTTAATGGTAGTCTTCCACACATTAGAGGGTTCGATTGGTACTTGGTGATATCTTGACTTCAGATCGATCTTGCTGAAATATTTTCCCCCCTTTATTTGGTTTAGGAGGTCATCAATCTGCGAGATTGGGTACCTATTATGGACAGTGATCTTTTTTAGCACCCGATAGTCAATATAGAGTCTCCAAGTCCCATCCTTCTTCTGTACCAACATGATTAGGCACCCACAAGGTGATGAACTTGGAAGGATGTGACCTTTCTGCAGCAGCTCCTGAATCTGCCCCTTGATTTCATTGTTCTTCAGAATAGAGCACCGATAGATCGGTCCATTGGGTAGCGGTGCTCCTAGGGTCAGATTGATGCAGTGCTTGACCTGAAAGTGCAGAGGAACCCCTACAGGGGAGGTGAAGATGTCCTCATACTCCTCCACGACCTTGTCCATCTATAGTTTTCGTTCGGAGGGGCCTTGTTTAGAGGTCGTGGTGATCGTCTTCTTCTTTCCTTGAGGGTGTATCATTAGGAAAACAAATTTTCCAGTTTTGGAAATGAGCTCATTGCATTGTTTTGCAGTAACCAAGGAGATTGTGGTAGGTAGTGCTACGTCTGGTACCCTGTAAAAATTATTTCCAAATGTAACAATAACAACACAGGGCCATGATTCATACACAACATGTCGCTTCCGCAAGTATGGATGTCCTAGTAATACGTCAGAAACTTCAAGGGGAGCAATGTCACACAATACCTCATCCATGAAGGGCTTGATGTTGTATGGAAGGCGACACTGCTGCCTCACACGAAGATCATCTCCTTGGTGAAGCCACCCAATGGTGTACGGTTGCAGATGTGCTGTGGTTGGTAAGCCCAAACGCTTCACGACCTCTGCCCAAATGAGGTTCCTTTAGCTCTCACTATCAACAATGAACTATAGTGGGGAGCCCTTTACTAACATCTTGGAGTGGAAGAGACACTCCTCCTCCTCTAGATGTTTCGATTCCTACTTCTGTATCTTCGTGGTGGCAATGGTGGCATTGGGCTCTGCATTGATAATCTGCTTTCCTTTGTCATTCCCCTTGTCAGCTTCTGACTTAGAGTCAGAACATGCATCTGATTCTGAAACCTTTAGCTTAGCCACTAGCGACTGCTTGGCCTGACAGTCACTTGTGTTGTGAGTGGAGCTCTTATGGAACTCCCACCATTTTCCTGTGTCCTTTCTCGGCTTTGCGACACTTTTCTTTGCTTGCAGCTTTGGCAGGTTGTCTTTGGCTACCCCGGCTTGGCTTTGTCATTTGTTTTGTGGTTTAGGGGCACCTTTTCCTTGCTTTAGATTCGCAGATCCAAAGTCTCTCTTCTTCTGTTTAAACTTTTGCTCGACCTTGAGAGCATATCAGTATTCTATTCTAAGTGAGGAGAAGTTCAAGAATTCTATTTCTTCATAGATGTACTTGTGCAAGTAGCCACGGTATTTAAGTATCAAATTCTACTCCTAATTCTTGATACCCAACTTTGTGCGAAAGGTATGGTAAAGATTGGTAAGCTCTGGCACGTCTTGGTCCCTTCCCTTCCACAGCGTGGTCCACTTTATGTATTGATCCTCATAGCTTCCGACAGGGTAGTACTGCTCCATGATGGCATCCTGGAATGAATTTCAAGTGGGTGTGTCTGAAAATAGTGAGCTGATATTTTCATCCTTCTGCTTGCAGTAGGTTTCCCACCAGTCCTTGATGTGTGGGGCTACTTTGAGAAGACCGAAGCAATCGTTTCATCACTCGAAAATTCGTGAATAGAAAAACAACCCTCTAGCAGATTTAACCATTTATCTATGGTATTTGCGTCTATCTGACCCTTGAATATGGGGATTTCAAAATTAACTTGTACCTTAAACGGTGTGGCATTTCCATAGTAGCTTTTGGAAGCCAATGCATCACTTCTGGGTAGTCGTTGAAGGATCTGGGCAAAGTTGTCCATCATCGCATTCCTTTGTCACTGAAGGGCTTCTTCGAGTAAGATTTTGATAGGACCTCTTTCCCCTTCATCTTTCTTCTCATCTACCATGGGAGGCCATTGGGACTTGCGAGGTTGTTCTTGCAAAGGTTCGACTAGTTCAAGCCCTAACTCCTCATATACCGACCTCATTGGGGATATGCAAAGAAAAACAGACAAAAAGCAGACCGCTCTGATATAACTGATTCAGATTTAAACAGAAACACAACAAATTATAGAGATAACCATAAACACAGATATGCAATGGAAATAATACTTCATTTCTTCAATGTAAAATAGTGAAATATGCTTACAAACAGTAATGGAAATAAACTAGCTAGGGTAATGGTAGCTTATCTCTGCGAAGAGTTGTGGCATATACATGCCTCTGAACTCTCTTACAATGAGGCTTGAAGGCATATTTATTTTTGAGAAACAATGGAAAGCTCTAAACATCCAAAAACCTAACCCTAGAAGATGAACAACCAAACTGTGGGCCCTGTTTCGGTGAATTGGTACATCAACTTCCCAGGGTCGTAACTTTGGCATATGATCTTCGTTTGACGTGCACAATATCTCATTAGAAATATATATTTGAGAACTACAACTTTGGGAAGAGAAACATCGGTCCATGGACCCATGTTGCTCCAAGTTTTCCCAAAAAATGTTGTTTAGGGCCTCAAAACGGCTCTGGAAGTTCAGGACTTGAAAACTGCTAAAAATAGTAAGTTGTGCTACAATTAAGGAAACTGAAAATGCTGAGAGAAACAATGTTGGGGGTCCAAGTGGAATTGGTAGGTGGCCACCAATATCCACCTGGATCAATTTCTTAGCACTTTCCATTTTCAGCTTTTTCCCCACACTAAAGCTAAAAGGAGTCTAAAGGCAAAAACCTGAATCCTTTTAAAGAGAGTCATTCTTGAAGTGAAAGATATTGTCAAGTTCCTCATTGATTTCTTTTTGTTGTAATACTAAAAAAATAACTAATTCTAGCTCAGAAGATGCTTCGAGTAATACATATTGATTATGATTTTCCATAGATTTGATAAGCTTTGATAGCTCTTACTAGTGACTATTGAAATACCCTTTCTCATCTTCTCTTAACATAGTATTAGTTTGTCTTCTATAAATTTACATTCTTATCTCCCCCAAAATAGTATCTCACCTTAAGTTATTTGAATTAGGATTCTTATCTTTTATAAATTAACATTCTTATCTTTTTCCTTTCTTAGACTTTGGCTACACCCCCTCCCCTGAGTTGCATCCTTATCTTTCCCAAAATAGTACCTCACCTTATGTTACCTGAATTAGGATTCTTATCTTTTCTAAATTAATGTTCTTAGCTCTTGCCTTGTTATATGTTATCTAAATTAGGATTCTTAAATTTTCTAAATTAATGTTCTTATCTCTTGCCTTTGTTATACTTCTCGCACATGCCCTCCCCCTCACTCCAGGTTCCTTTGACCTTAGATGGTAAGAGAGTGGGGTTTTCTATCTCTTACATGGCCCCTTCCCTGTAGGATCATACAACCAGATCCACTCATGGTGCCTGATGACTCGAATAGTGATTAGGCTTCTTGATGCACCAAATATCAATCATGAGGATTGAGAGAACTAAACATTATCTCTACCTCCAACTCTCTCACAGTCTCACCACCAAGATTTCTGGATTTCAAGCCTTGGACTCTACCATGGTATAACTACATATATAGTATATACCACTGCTATATGTATATATCTTTTGGTTATAGTTAGACCTAGTAGTTTCCTTGGTTGGAAACTTATCATGCTGCGGCATTTTTGCTTTCTTTCTCTTGCTTTTAAGAATGATGGAGGAGTTTCTATGGCACTCCCAGGTTATAATTCACACTGGACGTATCTTCTTTAGTCCAAGTGCCCTACCTTTTTGCTCATTTATTGGACATTAATAAAAATATCTTATCTTATATGTTACTTAATAGGTTTCAAGTTTCAGAAACTCTAAAAAATATTGAACTCTTGACTGGATAGAGTGGTCTGGCATAGGTTGCAAATTTTGATTGAGAGCTATGGCTTCAAATGTATTAGGTTTTCAAATCTTTGAAAAATATGGAGCACTTGATTGGACCAATTGGGTTATAGTAGGAAACAAAGTTTGATGGACTATTGAATGACTGTAAAGAACATTTCTTTTATTTCTTCTTCCCTCTAAAACACAGAACTAAAAACATCTAAGAATTTATCAGCTTGTGGGAGGATGCAGTAGCTATTTTGATTCTTTAAGACATCTCAAATGATATTGTATCCAAGATGCAAAGACCTCTAACTCTTGGCCAGATTTGAATATTTCAAGTAGTACTTCCCTTTATGCTGAAGGATCCAATTTCAAGGTATTTAAAGAAAATTAGTACATGCCTCGATGACACACACTATTGGAATGATCAAATGCTCTGGTTGCACATAAATACATTTCTAGAAATCTGTCTGCATGATAAAATTATGTGTCTACTCAAAGGCTTCGAAAAATTCCTAGGTTCTACATTTAATTGCTTGGACAATTTTGTTTATATTTCCCCTCATATTTTCCTCATTCTTCTTGAGAAGTTGTTCTTTCTGGCATCTTCATGTAGACATTTATCGATAGGCATGTGTTTGCCATGGTATTTTTTCATCGAATCCATGGTAGGGAAACAAGGGGAATTTTTCCATTCCTGATTGTTTGAATCAGAGAGTCAACCGAGATGTGAAGGAATCTTTGAAAACTTTTATGGTCCATTGAGAAATATAATTAGTAAATTATTGCTTGATAAACATAGAATAGTAAAATGATGGATTGAAACATCAAATATTAACTACATAAAATAATTTCCAAAGTTTATGTTGATTTTGATCAGTATTCTTTTCTTGACATCAATCAAATTCGTGGGAAAACTAACCAATATTGCATAAATATTGCTGTAAATCTTCGCAGGTAGTCAGAGTATAGAGAATTTGGATTTTAAATTTAGAGAAAGTTTGTTGCAAATGTTGGAGAAGTGCTCTTCCAATCAAAAATCATAATTAAAAAGATAATATTTTCATATCAACGAGTGATACATGATAAGATTATATAGAGCTTTCAATTAAGGAAAAGTTTTAATGATATAGACAAACAAAGCTCGGCAAGAAGCAAAGTCACTTCAAGAATGAGAAGAAATTCCTCTCGAGCATATGAATCAAATTCTTTCTCTTCAACATCAGCTACAATGACTCTGGTAAGCTTCCAACAACTTAGATTGCATATCAATATGAGATTCAACAACTTAATCCATGACCAATGTGATAAAGGCATCAACGTTGTAAATAATAATTAGTCCATCGATGGTTGAATGTAATAATAGGCCTATCTGAGATAAAAATAATGGAGTATGTTTATCAAGCTTTG
This sequence comes from Pinus taeda, assembly GCA_000404065.3. Taxonomy (NCBI): domain Eukaryota; kingdom Viridiplantae; phylum Streptophyta; class Pinopsida; order Pinales; family Pinaceae; genus Pinus; species Pinus taeda. Next base: position 77,999 of record APFE031546327.1, on the reverse strand, counting down.
GTTCAATTCAGATAAGAGAACAATAGATTTATGTCCCTTTGTTCTATTCAGCCTGCAGGGGTAACTTGCTATCACATCTTCATCTGGGTGTTTCTCCAATCGAGTAAGGCCAAAAATATGAAAATCAAATCTGATTTCTCCTATTTTGAATAAGCTTGGATATGCAAATGTTGAATTATTGATTAGCCTTTCCGTGACTATAAGGGCCTATTTGAGTAGAATCTGATGGCATAGTCTCATTCTCAGTATACTCTATAGGATTCATAAATTCATCTATGTCCATGAAAGCCAGCCATTGACATTCTTGGCAAGCTCGTAATAATTAGTCCATCGATGGTTGAATGTAATATTGATCTGCCATAATAATTAGTCCATCGATGGTTGAATGTAATAATAGGCCTATGTGAGATAAAAATAATGGAGTATGTTTATCAAGCTTTGGTTCAATTCAGATAAGAGAACAATAGATTTATGTCCCTTTGTTCTATTCAGCCTGCAGGGGTAACCTGTTGTCACATCTTCATCTGGGTGTTTCTCCAATCGAGTAGGGCCAAAGATATGAAAATCAAATCTGATTTCTCCTATTTTGAATAAGCCTGGATATGTAGATGTTGAATTATTGATTAGCCTTTCCGTGACTATAAGGGCCTATTTGAGTAGAATCTGATGGCATAGTCTCATTCTCAGTATACTCTATAGGATTCATAAATTCATCTATGTCCATGAAAGCCATCCATTGACATTCTTGGCAAGCTCGTAATGCACAATGGTAGAATCCAGCCTCTTGGGTGTTAATCCATGGCCACACATGTCTACTTACATTGAAACAACATAATGATGCTCTCACTTCTATGTTGTCATCACTGTTCTTATCATAAAGAAACCACCACTGGACACCTAGATATCCATGATACATGATCTATTCTCTGAGAAATGGAGCTTGGTTCCAAAGCATTATGTAAGTGCAGAGATGGAGAAGCCTAAGCATATGCATAGCTTTGGAGCTCATCATGGATTTAACTTCAATCCTAGCTACAGATGAAAGTAAACCACTCTTGGATATCCATACAGAAGCCTCCAACCCTTGAATTTCTTGTATTTCTAATCCATTAGGCTTCTCACATTTGATCACTTCTTGAGAAGCCACTGAAACCTTGGTCTTAAAAGCATTTCTACCCAAATTCATGGTGTCCCATTTTTTCAAATCCTTGGCATTAAATAGAGTAGTGTCCAAATTGGAAGAAAAAACAGAGAAAAGATTATTAGTATCAGAAATCCTACCTCTTCTTAGGTTAAATCCTTTAACTAACATAATCACACTTTTTTCCTCATAAAAAAACATCCTCTATGAAAAATTATTTGGATACCTAGCTTACGAAAGGACCAAAATTTCGTTTTCCTTGAGTTTTATAGTTAAGGTCAATTCCTTTGTAGACTTTGGTTGTGGAGGACGTGGGCACCTCACAATTTGCAAGTCTTATTGTTTCATATCCATAGAGATGACAGAGTGACAAGATCCCTACCCAGAACAGAGCTATCCTTGTCCATGACTCCTTCTTGAACTGCTCTATTTCTAGGCAGGAGTTGAGGATGATGTTTGTAAATAACAATCCTTCCTAGAGGTGGAGGGTAAAAATCTATCACACAATGAAACCCAAACATTAGAAACCTAAAACACTGCATCTATCACTTGCATACACAATGTCATCAAGCTATCCAGGTTAAGTTGAACATATGCTTTCTTCATATGTTTTTCACTCAAGGTAGGGACTTGTTGCCCAACAACCCTCCTTGTTCTGATTGAAATTCTCCAACATTTATAGTGGTAAAGAAATTGTCGGAAGGATGGACCAGTAGTTAGATGGTTTCCATGTCTTTGAAGGACTAATTTTCATATCTAGGTGTTTGCATATTGAATCTCAAAGATGGTGTTAGCTAGCTTCAAATTTGAGGATAGACTTTATGGTGCCTCATTTTTTTGTTATAGAAATTGAGGGTTATGCTCTTATTAAAAGACTAATATCTAGGATATCATGCCTTCGCCAATAGATTTGCAGTGGTTGGCATTGGAGATGAGGACAAAACTTAAGTCCAAGTGGATGATCATGGATGCCATAAATTATCATTTGGTCCCTCTATATAAGAGAAGAAGATAATAAAGTATATTTTTTATGCCCTAGTGGGCCTCTAGCAAAGTGAGAACATAAATAGGAAGGTGATATTGTGAAACAAACTTAGATCCATAGAAATGACCTAATCAGACTTAGTCAATGGTCGAATTTTAATAGTTGTGGAGAAGGTTGTAGATTTAAAGTGAGTGAACATGGCACTAAATGGATTCCTACCTTCATGGGAAGCATTTGTCAAAGGTGTTCGTGATCATGAGAACCTTCCTCACATTGAAAAGATGCATGTTGATTGTATCAACAATGAGACTTAGATGGAGTTGAAAGCTAGCAATAAGGGCGTCGATGAGAACGTTGTTCTATTTGGTTAGACAAATAATGGCAAAGGGAAAGGACCTAACAAAGTTAAGCAAAAAAAGTGAGGAGTCAACCTCATAGTTAGGAAATGACTTGAGTAAAGGTAAGTGCTTAATTCCACATAAGCATAGTCATTATTCATCACAATGTCTAGAATCTAGATTAGAAGAAGAGTAAGTGGAAACAACAACAAAAGTAGGTAGTAGCATATATAGAAACATAGTTGGATAGTTTTTTTGCCATGTTTGATAATGTTTTCTTGATGGTAGCTTTCCTTTTTATCAACACAATTATTAGGAATGTGTGGTATGTGGATATGGGGCTTCTCATCATATAGTACCAACCTGACAATTATTATCTAATTTAATAAAGCAAGACTAAGTAGTATAACATGAGCTTGGTGATGCCAAATACCTAGTAGCAAGAGTAGGTACTATTCTCTTCCACCTTGAGTTAGGTTTTAGATGTTGATTATGTTTTGCTTCACCATTAGTGCAAAAGGAGACACCAAAAATAAAGGATCATCATGCTTATATTAGGGATTTTTTCTTTGCTAACTTAAACCTTTGCGTTGAAGGTAGGAAAGTATTGTATACAAGGTGTCCTCTATGAAATTTAGCTAGTGCTTCACTTTCTACTGTGTTTCTAGGTCAAATGATCAATAAAACATTTTGATAATGATATGTTTATGATATGTATGGATTGTAAAATTAATGATTGGACATGTCTCTCTACAATGCTTTAGCATGAAGTACTGCATAGCAACATTCTTGCCAGTTTCATCTTAAACTTGCCCCATTTAGCTCAATAAACATTACCCTGGATGCATGCTGAAGAGTATGCAGTTAAGATTATGTTGCCATTTTCTGAGACCTTTTTCAGACTTCTTGACATGAGTCAAATCATGTAATCCAAAGGTACTAATATAAAGGTATCCTTTTCTGTACCAGTTATTTCACCTTACTATATAAGTTAGAGAGTATGGGTCTGATCTATGTGGGGCCTACATTTAGCCTTTGATCTTGAAACTGATCTGGTTTGGCCCAAATTGTTGGAACTGGTACCATAACCTGCCATTCAAACTCTTTCTTGTATTTTGTCAGTGCATTATATTACAAACCTAACTCAAACTCAATTACAAACCTTATTATTTCCTAAAAGATAAGTTAAGAGTTATATTTATTATCTTATTTTCTATTATTTGTTAAGTGCATGGAGTTTCCAGAATCCCAGTACGAATTTTTTTTGGTTCATGAAAAACCTATCCTGCATTAGTTCTAGGTGATTGTTTATACTTTTTGAAATTGTATCCATGCACAAGTTCTCGTGTGATGTATTTTACAATTTTTCCTGTGAGATAGGTATTGAAGAGATTTGTGTACACTATAGGTTATGCTCTGGTTCGCTGATTAAGTATCTATTTTGGTAAAAAAATGAGAAGCATAGTTTTCATTTGTCAAACTTCGAATTTGAGACACTGAATCTTCTATATAAATATGAATTGTGTCTTTCTTCATAGAATTTTTTAATTTTCTGCTAAAAAATGTTGTTTTGAGCTTTACCTAAATTAGTGGTAAAAATATCATTTTTGTCATTTGCTATAATCTTAGGTTCATTAAAGAGCAAGTATTATTTTTTTTAATCTTTGGATCATGAAAGAGTAATTATGTCCTTAACGTTTTACATTTTTTCTGGATTGATCAAAACCCTCCAACATTATAGTTTATACAATGTACTTTTAACTACATATAAATCTATGTTAAGATCCATTCTATGGCTTAAGGTACCTACCTACATAGTAGGGAGGATATTAGGATTGAAGAGTAAAGTATAAGCCATTTCTAATGGACTGCATGCACAAGTGACCGCCTATTTTTGGTTGGATTTTGTGAACATGAAACAACTGGTTCACTCTATGCTTGTTAGGTCATCGTATTTTTAGTATGGGTTGGGAGGTCCTTTATTTTGGCTTACAAATCTTTGATATCATGGTTTTTATTCCTTTGATTTTTCTCATAATTGTCCTAGTCATCTTGGGTGCACTAAAAAGAATGAATCAAATTTGTAGGAGAGAGGGGTCTTCCTGTGCCTTCATCTATGTCTTACCTGAGGTAGAAGGTAAAATTATCCCAACCCTCCAAATGGTATTCTTGGTCACCAAGACACTCCTGAAGTAAGCAACAAAGCTGAAGGACAGAGGGTTCTAGCTGTGTGCTTGTCTGAAGGGTGTTATCTAAGCTAGAGGGTAACATTGTGCCAAACATTGTAATGAAGGTAATATACCTCACGTGCTTGGTTTTGAATAATTTTTGCCAGCTTGTCCTCAAAGGTCAACCTTTCTAAACTTAAGATAAGTAAACTATCCTTGATCTCTTAATTGAGCATAGGAATCTAGTTGTCTTGTTTTGTAAAAATGTCAGGTCTGATCGATAAACTATTGGTGGAGAAACATTATGAAAGGATTTTTGTATAACCATTGTGTTTTTCTAATTGATATCAATTTTTTATGCTTGTCTCTATTTTAACAACCCAACTACATTTGGACAAACGTTCCAACAGAACCCTTAATTTCACAAACTTGGTATTTGCTGCTAGATTTTTATCTAGGAATATTAATATCTTAAAACTTTTCCTCGTTTTCAGGTATATATTGTTGATTTGGAAGCTAAAGTAAGAAAACTCAAATAAGAGAACAAGGAATTGCGAAAAAAATAGGTATTGTGGACAAAACTATAATTGATATAAAGATCCACATAATGTACTTCTTTTTTCAGGCAATTGGTTGTTTTGTTATCCTAAAATCTATGTTCTAATTATTACTGGATCTTTTTGTCTAAAAACATAAGTAGAGATGGTTGAGCTACTAAAAAAAATAGGTATACAAACCTAGAAATATGGGTTTGCGATCTACTTGGATGAATATCTATCTATGCACACCATTTGAATGTGGGGATTAATATTATTGTCATATCGTGTTACAATAATCTAGATAGTAGTTTTGGGAGGGGTGAAACATGGCCTTGGACTTTTGTTGTTTACCCATGGACCCATTCATCAACTTTTTTCCTTAGTTTCAATTAGTTTTTATATATTTCACTAGGATGTTTAGAGAGGAAAGAAGCTTTAGCACTATGTTTTTTAAATGTGATTTGTATCTATTGATTTGATTTTTGTAATTCTTGGTTGGTTCATATATTTAAATTTAAATTTATTATTATTCACATTCATATATAAAAACCTATTTGTGAGGGCTAAGGACACGAATGGGTGAGTTCACTTATCCCACGGTGAATTTAGTACATATATATTTTTTATCAGGCAAAAGATACATAGAAATTATGAGATTTAAAGTCTCTCGAAATTGCAAATTTATTCACATATTTGTGTTGCAAGGGTTTTTATTGTTTTATTATTTTGGGTCTGAATTTAATGTAAATCTAGCTATTGTGTTTTCAACCTTTCCATTCAAAAATATCATTTCCAATTTACTGGGATTTGTGAGATCTGTGACTACTTTATAAAGTGTTTTTATTAAATTTATTTTGAGATATTTTGATATAATTTCAGTTGTTATTTTAATTTGGACGTATTTTTATTTTAACTATTTAATTCACAATTGTATTGTAATTATAAATAAAATAAAATTAACCAAAATTGTGAGTTATTTATATTTTATTTTAATTTTAATTGTTTTATTGTTTCGTTTAACCAAATTGTTTTTAATAGCTATTATTTTTATTGCCATTTTTATTGTGAATCTTTAAAGGGTGCTAGCTCAATGGAAGAGCACCTGCTTTATAAACAACAGGTTGGTGGTTCGATTCCATTGTGTCCTAATATGAATTAATCAATGGTATTGTAGCATATTTTTAATTAAACATCTTTTATATTTATATTTATTTCAATGGTGAGCTATTTTTCTAGATTTATTATTTTATATTGTCTCTAAAGAGACAAAAATGATGTTGTATTATCTAATTTTTTATTGTCTCTAGAGAGACAATAGTTATGATCAAAGACATTGTCTCTTTAAAGAGAAAATGCCTTTAATTCCAACTATTGTCTCTAGAGATACAAAAAAGAAATTATCTTTGGAGAGACAAATGAAATTGTCTCTAGAGAGACAATATGCTTGTATTATATATTGTCTTTATAGAGACAATATTTTAAGACAATTTAATTTTAAGAGAATTTAATTTGATACACCCACTTAAAGACAATATTTGAGACAATACGCAAGTTATCTTTTGTCTCAAGTTAGGACAATTTACCCAAAAATTGTCTTAAATATTGTCTTAAAACCCCCCTTTGTCTTGTAGTGTCAAACATCAAAAGTAAATCTTAATTTAAACCAAACTCAAGCTTAATCAAGAGATTCTAATTGCAATTACATCAACCATGTGCACCGTAGCAATAACATAGCTCTTCTAGCTAAATCTAAACTACTGCATAGAAATAAAGCACCTGATCTAATCAATAACACTCTGGCTTTTTAATGAACAAGAAATAATTCTCATCTAATGATTAATTCACTCCACAATGTAGATAAATGAAATCAATTGACAAAATTAAGAAATAATGAAATGAATACACGAAATCCACATCAATGAAAGTAAATCAACTGTAAAACTGTAAAGCAGAATAGTTAAACTTGTAGTAAAGGAAAAATAAAAGTATAAAACAAGAAATAACAGTGAAATCCAACAGTGACCAGGCCCAAGCTGCTAGTGAATACTGCTTAACTACTTCAAAATATTGCCAATGAACAACAACCGAATTATGTATTATTCATCAGATCCAAATTTCATTACAACACAATGTCTTTCAGAATAGCGCTCTAGATATTAAAATTACAACTGAAGTAAACGGTGAAAATTTTCTCTCCCCATATTATCCCCCTCTCTTTGATCTATATTTTCATTTAAATACACATAGAGAAAAGAAAAGTTACAGCAAAGCTGATTACAAAATAATTTCCATTACAAATTTGGATTATACAAAACAAATTGATCAGAAAGATCATATCTGAAAGATCTTTCCATCAACACTCAATAGGAACAAGTCGAATTTGGTATAACAACTGGAAGAATTTGGAAAATGGTCGCAATAATAAATCTGAGAAAATCATCTTCGAAGAACTTTCCATTTCTCCTAATACAGACTGAATTTTGGAAAACTCCTTATTACAAAATTAACTCGGTCCGTTCTGGACAAAATCCATGTTTTAGATTTTCCAGATTCTCCATTTGTCTGAAACTTCCAATGCAAAATTGTCGCTTCTTGTTCCAACAAATTTCTGAGTTGGAATATTTAATTGTGAGTTGGAGATGAAAATTACAATTTGGAAAAGGTCTTGGAGGCTAAAATCATGAGTGATGTTACAACAAATCCATTAATAAACCATCATTCGTAAAATAATGCATAGTAATCATCAATTTATTAAAAATAGATGAGAAAAATAGTATTTATCCATAAGAGCATAAAAATTATAAAAAGGAATTATATGATAAATTATGATAAATGACGTGATAAAGAATGGTAGAAATGAGTGAAATAGGGATTAAAAAGTGATAATAATAATGACAAATTAGTGGCCCAACATACCCCCAAACTAAATATGTTGCATGTCCTCATGCAACCACAAAGCCTTTGTGTTAACCAAGTTATAAGAAATGCTCATTCCAAGTCATGAAAGTGATGGGACAAATGAGTTCTTCCTCAAATAATGAATATTCAATTTTAGTAATGTTGATGAAGGCATAACGATTTTCACATTGACTTTCAACCATATGTATATGAAGTTGTAGAAAATTATGATATAAGTAATGCCAAATTTCATTAAATATTTTCTCAAAAACTACAAATCAGATTGTTTTGATGTACGGATCATGAGAAATAAACAAAATGGCTATAGGTGACAATGCATGATTTCTGAAATTTTACAAACTAATTTAACTTGAAATTTTTTGGGTTTGTGTATTTTAATGATATCTCTTTGCTATCAAAAAATCACAACAATTCAGTTTATATTTTTAAAGGTATGCACAAATAAATTTCTGCACTATATAAAAATGAAATTGTATGCCTTAAATGAGAAAAAGAGTATAAAACATCCATCATGTGTAACAATTCTTCCCCTAAACTAGAGAATTAGCACGCCCTCATGAAATACTAGAAAAAAAACTAAGGTCGTTTCTACAATTGTGGTTGAAATCTATGCTTGGTGTAAAACAACATGAAATAAGAGAGGTTTTGAGAATGAATAAGGAGATCGATGGATGATGGAATGATCATAGTAAGGAAATGCATGAAATTAACACTCCCCCAAACTAAAAGCTTTTATGTCTCTGAAAATGAGAAGTGGTAAAGATGTTAAATGAATGATGATAAATAATACTCAATGGATTTCCATGAAATTCTCCTAAACTTCTAATAAATCAGAAACTTATGTTATTTTACCTCAAGTTTTACCTCCAGAAAAATGTGGAATGACATGTAAGGACTGGTATTTATTGAAGCTGATGTTGGCTGAGATGATGCTGAAACTGATGCAAAAGGTGGAAGCCATTCAAACACATCCTGTTTGTGAGTTGCTCAAGCCTCTTCTATTAGTTGCAATAGTGTGGACTTGCGGCGAATAGATTTGCCCCCCATTCTTGCTGTTCTCCTGTAAACAATTCACTACGTACACAATTTTCTTGAATTCACAGTTTTAGTTTTGAAGAACAACAAATAAGGCACATGCAAAAATTTCAATCAGAAAAATCTTTTGTATAAATGCAATAATAATATTTTGTCAAATCAGCAAGTTACAGTAGAGTTTGTTAATTATTACACACGTTATTCCATAATTCATATCTTCCCCCCTCAAATATGAAAAGGGCGTCCATGACCATAAAGCATAGGAAAAAGGGAAAGCACATTGAGAATTCATAAATGTAGCAGGAAAATCAATCGATGTGATGTAAATATAGCAAAAGCAATTAGAGAAGTACAAGTCAAAAGATGTGAAATGCCCATAAAATAAAACAAGAATTTAGATCATTATGTAAATAGATATTTACCTTAGGTCGAAAAATATGACAAAAGCATGACCGGTGATAAATGTTAATGACTGGTGGTAGAGTGATTGGACAATATTGACATAATGCGTATAAATATATAGTTTACCATGCATGTTGGCTAATTTAATTAGAAATGCTGTTCAAATGGTAAATTCTCCTTTAGAAATGAATCCATAGGGGGTAATAGGATAGAGAGTATTTGGTAGTGTAACATAGTACTTCAATACCACAAGCAGAGCCACTATTACCAGTAGGCATTCATAGACTTGACAGGGTTTCTTTTTGACCTTGAAAATGAGTAAGAGTCCTCCATTTAGTATTTATATGGTTTTTTCCTTTTTATTGCTATAAAGAGACCACTATATTGGCATGGTAACTAGATAATCACAGTGCCATTCACTAGGATATAACAAAGTGATCAGGTTGGTTCGTGATGAGATCCCCTATTCATCTGATGGTTTAACTACCAAGAACATCATAAACTTGGTGTGGTAGCCATAATGGAATGTCACCTGTTACACCCTTATTATCATGGTAGGCTAGCTCGTGATGAGACCCCCTATCCTCTTTAACACAATGCTTGTTACATTCTCATATATTTATATGGTAATGCTTTTATTGTAAAGAGAGGGAGGCACATTTACTCCTTAAGAGTTAGGGATGGTGTAATAAGTAAAAAAAAGTGCCAATGAAAGTTATGCTTTCCCCACTTCATCATATCAAAGGGATTTAATTTTTTGAAAGTGTAAAAGATAAACTAGCATAGTATTAGAATAATAAATCATTTTATGATGTGTCCAAAGAGAAGATACTAAACCAGTCATTACATAGGTGCACCATGTCAGTTTTCGAATATAGATGACCATCAAAAGGTTTATAAGTCATAATGGTATTAATATTACTGTTTTTCTTTATCTTAGGAACAAAGCCAACAAGATGGTTTTTTTATTCGAAACATAAAAGAGAAAGAAAAATGACAAAATGACTGGTGATGAATTAGTAAAGAAAAATCGTAGTTAATCATACAAAACACAAAAAGTGTTGTTCAAACGATTAAACAACAATCATTCAATCATTTGAATAACAAAAATAAAACACGCAAAAGTGTTGTTCAATTGATTGAACAGTAGAATAATGCAAGAAAAAGCTGTTGTTCAATAGATTGAACATCAAAATAATCGTAAGAAGAAAGAGTGTTGTTCAAAAGTTTGAACATTAAATAAGAAAAAAGTTTTGTTCCAAAGATGGAACAACAACTATTCAAAAGTTGGAACAACAACTGTTAAAAAGCTTGAATAACAACTCGCAAAAAGTCTTGTTGCAAAGTTGGAACAACAAACATGCAAAAGTGCTCTTCCAAAGTTGGAACAACAAAAACACAAAAAGGTGTTTTTCCAAAGTTGGAACAACAAAAATGCCAAAAAATGTTGTTCCAAAGTTGTAACAAAAAAAATGCAGAAAAGTGTTGTTCCATAGATGGAACAAAAAAAATGTAGAAAAGTGTTGTTCCAAATTTGGAATAACAAAAATGCAGAAAAATGTTGTTCTAAAGCTGGAATAGTAAAAAAGCAAAAGTGTTGTTTGAAAGTTGGAACAACAAAGACACAAAATGTGTTATTCCAAAGTTGGAACAACAGAAATGTAGAAAAGTGTTGCTCCAAAGTTGGAACAACAAAAACGTAGAAAAGTATTGTTCCAAAGTTGGAATAAAAAAAATTCAAAATGTAATTTTCCAAACTAGGAACAGTAGACAAATAGAGAAAAATGTTGTTTCAAAGTTGGAACAACAAAAATGCAGAAAAGTGTTGTTCCAAAGTTGGAACAACAAAAACGCAGAAAATTGTTATTCCAAAGTTGGAACAACAAAAACACAGAAAAGTGTTGTTCCAAAGTTGGAAGAGAAAAAAGGCAAAAAAGTGTTGCTACAAAGTTTGAACAACAAAATCACAAAAAGTGTTGTTCCAAAGTTGGAACAATAAAGACACAAAAAGGTGTTGTTCCAAAGTTGGAACAAAAAAAATGAAGAAAAGTGTTGTTCCAAAGTTGGAACATCAAAAACGCAGAAATGTGTTGTTCCAAAGTTGGAATAGCAAAAACGTAGAAAAGTGTTGTTCCAAATTTTGAATAGCAAAATCGCAGAAAAGCGTCATTCCAAAGTTGGAACAACAAAAATGCAAAAGGTCTTGTTCCAAAGTTGGAACAACAAACAAAAAAAGAAAAGTGTTGTTCCAAAGTTGGAACAACAAAAACATAGAAAAGTGTTGTTCCAATGTTGGAACAACAAAGACGCAGAAAAGTGTTGTTCCAGAGATGGGACAAGAAAAACGTAAAAAGTGTTGTTCCAAAGTTGGAACAACAAACAAACAAAGAAAAGTGTTGTTATAAATTTGGAACAGCAAAAACGCAGAAAAGTGTTGTTCCAAAGTTGGAACAACAAAAACATAGAAAAGTGTTGTTCCAAGGATGGAACAACAAAAACGCAAAAAGTGATCTTCCAAAGTTTGAACAACAAAGACACAAAAATGTTCCTTTCCAAAGTTGGAACATCAAAGATGCAGAAAAGCATTGTTCCAAAGTTGGAACGAAAAAAACACAAATAAATGTTGTTCTAAAGTTGGAACAACAAAAACGCAAAAAGTATTGTTCCAAAATTGGAACAGCAAAGATGCAAAAAAGTGTTGTTCCTAAGTTGGAACAACAAAGACGCAGAAATGTGTTGTTCCAAAGTTGGAACAACAAAAATTCAGAAAAGTGTTGCTCCAAAGTTGGAACAAAAAAGACACAAAAAAATGTTGTTCCAAAGTTGGAACAACAAAAATGCAAAAAGTGTTGTTCCAAAGATGGGTGCATATAAGATGTCTTTTAGAACTCTTAATTGCCTCACATTAATTATCAACCTGGGTGAGTCTTTTTGTTCCAAGAGTGTACACAATATGTGCAAGTGATGGAAATCGTTATATCTATAGAGAGTAATGCTTTAAGATAACTTATCAATTTAAATACAAGAGTAAATAGATCAAACCATAAATCTCAAGCTTGTAACGTCAAGGAAATTAACCTATTCAAGTATCATAACTAAATCTTAATCTAAACCAAACTTAATCTTCATCAGGAGATTCTAATTGCAATTACATCAACCGAGTGCACTATAGCAATACCAGAGCTCTTTCAGCTAAATTTAAACTACTGCATATAAATAAAGCACCTGATCTAATCAATAACACTCTGTCTTTTTAATGAACAAGAAATAATTCTCATCTAATGATTAATTCACTCCACAACATAAGTAAATGAGATCAATTGATAAAATTAGTAAGTAATGAAATGAATACATAGAATCCACACTCATGAAAGTACATCAATTGTAAAAACTATAAGGCAGAATAATTAAACTTACAGTAAAGGAAAAGTAAAATTATAGAACAGGAAATAACAGTGAAATCCACCAGTGACTAGGCCCAAGCCGTTAGTGAAAACTGCTTAACTACTTCAGAATATAGCCAATGAACAACAACATGAATTACGTATTATTCATCAGATCCAAATTTCATTACAACACAATGTCTTTCAGAATAACGCTCTATATATTAAAATTACAATTGAAGTAAATGGTGAAATTTTTCTCTCCCCATATTATCCCCCTCTGTTTGATCTTCATTTTCATTTAAATACACAAAGAGCAAAGAGAAGTTACAACAAAGTTTATTACAAAATGATTTCAATTAAAATTTTGGATTATACAAAACAAATTAATCAGAAAGATCATATTTGAAAGATCTTTTCATCAACATTCAGCAGGAACAAGTCGAATTTGGTATTGCAATTGGAAGAATTTGGAAAACGGTCGCAACAACAAATATGAGGAAATCATCTTCGAAAAACCTTCTGTTTCTCTTAATAAAGACCAATTATTGGAAAACTTCTCACATTAAAACTAACTCGGTCCGTTCTGGACAAAACCCATGTTTCAGATTTTTGAGATTCTCCTTCATTTGACTGAAATGTCCAATGCAAAACTATCACTTCTTATTCCAACGAATTTCTGAGTTGGAATATTTAATTGTGAGTTGGAGATCAGATTTGCAATCTAGAAAAGGTCTTGGAGGCTAAAATAATGAGTGATGTTACAACAAATCCATTAATAAACCATCATTGTTAAACTCATGCATAATAATTGTCAATTTATTAGAAATAAAGGAGAAAAATAGTATTTATCCATAAGAGCATAAATAATTATAAAATGGAATTATATGATAAATTATGATAAATGACGTGTTAAAGAATGGTAAAAATGGGTGAAATAGGCATCAAAATTTATTAATAATAAAGAAAAATTAGTGGCCCAACAGAGGCCATCTATGACTTGGATTATATATAAGTATTCTTGCAGTGCATTTTCATCCTATTATGATATTTTTAGTTGTCTTTGGTTTATCTAATCTCTATTTTCTAGCAAAATCACTTGTTGAGGTCTTCACTAATTCCTCCAGGTTATCTTCTTAGATCCTTAAATAATTTCACCAAGTCTTCAAATTCTTTGAATAACTCTCCAAACTAAATCTTCAAACCTGCTATATGTAGGTTTTTACCCCGTACAAAAATTACCTGCATATGAATTATAATAATAGAAAATAAACAAAGGCTAGAGCATAACACATAAAACAAATATACATAGAGATTTCCCCTAGATCCAAAAACCAGGACTAAAATATTGATTTTTCACTATGTTCCTTTCAATGTTACAATAAATTTATATACATGCCTAAGCATCCAAAACCATCGACCAAAAACCATCACACTCAAAATCATGTGCGAAAGCCATGCAAAAAAACATAGGTAGGTTTGCCCACTTAATATAGGGTCCAAAAGAAATATTTTCCTATATTGTAGCTACAATAGTTCACTACAACCCTAAATAAAGACAATAATAATATCACAAATTATCACAAAATAGCATTGTCCAGCACGAAATTCCCACCAAGAATCAAGAGAAAAACTATCCCAATTGTTCTCCTAGCCTCCACATATAGTTCCTCAGACCTGTAGCATTCTTTTAAGGAATTCACATTCTAAATACAGGGATAATCCATTTCCAAATGCATCCTTTCCTTTCTTCTCCCATGTCTCAGTCAGTATCTCTTTTCTCTGTGGATTTCATATGATATAATCAAATTTTTTTGAGCTAAAATAGAAGGGACGATGGGGTATTTATAGTTTTTTGAATGCTTTGATGAACATACATGCCTTTTCATTGGAGCTGACATGATTATAAATTTGTAGACAACCTGAGTAGGATTAATAATTAGATTTTTTTACATCATTTTTTTGTTATGTTCTTTTAGGAAGTTCAATTGAGGTTGCCAAATTGTTGGACAATTTGTGGTCCGCCTTCTTAATTTCAAGTAGCATGTATTATTGGATTTGTGACTACTGTAGCATGGTTTTTTAATTTTTAGTATTAATACTATTTATGTCACTTTCCTACAGGAGCCCATAAGTATTGAAAGAAGGTCTAGATTTTATTTTATTGTCAACAACTAGAAAAAATTGTTCCTTGCACATATGTCTACAATTGAATTCCAATCTAAAACCTAAAAGTACTCAAGTCATCATCCATATATTAAATATTTTATTTATGTTGGGGCTTACATAAACTAGGGCATATAACATTTCAACAACTAGTGTTTGTCATAAATAATTAAGGCATGCACTAGGGTTAGGGTTTCCTTTAATAAAGTGCTTGGGTTTGTAGTGTAAAGAAACTTCAACACAACTAGGGATATGACATTTTTATTCACACAATGCTAGATTAGGCATCAATCAACCAATTCTAGATTAGGCAACCAATGCTAGGCTAGGCGTCATTCAACCAATACTAGATTATGCATCATTCATAGGGATATTTTTCTAGGGCTTCCAAGCAATTAGGGTTAAGGAAATAATAGGATTTAACCACTTTCATTAATGCCATATTAACATCAAGGAAAACTTTCACCAACAAATGAACCACCACTGAGGAGACTGTTGCACTGGACCAGTCACTGCCCTCCTACAAGGTCAGGATAAACAAGTCGCTAAACACACCGGGTGGCCTGCATCCCTAATCCTCTACGTCTCCAACCTAGTATTCTTGAGGACTCCAATCATCTAGGGCTCCAACCCTTTGATTTAGATATTCAATATGGATTCAATAGTTCTTAAAGTCTCCCAATATCTTCTACATAAAGGATTGAAAATGTTTTTTCCTTCAAGAATTCCCTCAATTGGTCATACACTTAGCTCATCAATGATAATTTTACCAATTGAAAGAGGTGTCTCCAAGACACTCATGGTACCCACAACAACTTCTCCAATGTTACTCCATGAGGGCCTCTAATAATATATCATGTGGTCTTCACTAATGCCCCCAAGCTAGCTTCTTAGATCCTTCAATAGTTGCATCAAAAGGAATTGCTCCAAGTCTTCAAATTATCTAAATAATTGTCCAAACCAAGTCTTCAAAGTTGTTATAGATACACCTTCAAAAAGGTCTTCAATGTGTTCCAAAAGGGCATCCCCAAAATTACTTAGAAAAGACCTTCAACTGCTACTATAGGGTTTTTTTTAAGATAGTCCAAACCTGACTTATAATAGCCTTAAAGGATGCCCCATAAACACCTTTCAATAAGCTGCTATATAGAAATCTCTTCCAAACTGCCTTTATGTCAATGCCTCAATGTTTCTAATATAGATGAGAGATCTGTCCAGAATAGTTATTCAATAACTTCAACAAACACTCTTATTATAAGTCAAAACATGCTACAGTATCCTCATGGTTTATCCAATGTCTCCTCCCTTTGCTCCTAATAATTATCATTGAAGTATCATGACAACCTTACTAGTTGTAGCTTAGATTTGTGCAAATTTATTTTTATGTTATAGATACTTCACCATAGATTAGGATGGTACATGGTTTTATCAATATCTCCTCCCTTTTCTCATGGTTAAAGCTAGCTAAACCTCCCCAAGCTACTTGCAAGTAAAGAAACTAGAGCAAGGGACTGATTATAGGCTAAATTCAAAATGAAATATTTCTGCAGATTAAGCTAGAGAGAGGAATAGTGGAAATAGAGTGAGATTGTACAAGTGATAACATGTAGAGACTCGAGTGGAGTGTGAAAGGAGAATCCAACAAGAAGGGATCCAAACTAAAACTTCAAACATCAAAGGATGAGATAAATAAAGAGAAAAAATACAGAGTAAAAATATTACAACAGGGTGGACTAGATAAGAAATTATGGAGGCCACCTATGCAAGATAAAAGAGGACATAGAAAATTGATGCCATGAGAGTAAATGATACGTGTGTTAGAAAATTATATATTACGGAGCAATGGAACACATAAAATATTGCAGAAATATAAACATAGAAAATGCACAAAACAAGAGAGACACAGATATACGTGGTTCACCCAGTTTCGGCTACGTCCACCTTGAACAACCAGTCCTTCCCTTTTTATTATCTAGCAAGATGAAGAGACACAACCTATAGAAAAGCCGTTGTAATATCCTCTATTTTCTCTCACAGTCTCACCTCTCTGTTTCTCGCTCACACACAGAATACACATCTATATCGCCGCCTCAAATACAATGCCCTCATACAAAGAGAGGGGTTTCCTTCTAGGGTAAAAAACCCTAAACTAAACATAAGTTCTACCGTCAGATCATTCGCCTAATGAACAACTCAGATTGACTAGAAATTACTATACTTTTACAAGGAAAATTTACATCTGTTTTTGGCTTCGGGGGCGC